>JAUZND010011710.1:6919-23490 GCA_034780555.1 Coelogynopora nodosa | reverse complement strand
CCCCCCCCCCCCCCCCCCCCCCCCCCCCCCCCCCCCCCCCCCCCCCCCCCCCCCCCCCGCCCCCCGGGGTCACTTGTCTGGAGGTCGGATTGTGTGGGTGATGGAAATGTTTACTCTTCATCACTTAATACAAAGATTATGAAAGGATGTCATCTAGATAAATGATTATATAGGGATGAATTGAATATTGTTAAAATAGGAAACTTTTCAAAATTACTGTTTAAAATGCAGCAAACGCTATATATTCATTTTATAACTTATAAAATAAAAGAATGTAATATTAAAAATAAATTTAAAACAATATGCACAGATTGAACTTAAATATTCTATTCCGGTGTAGGCACTATAAGCCATATTATTACATTATTGTAAAATATTTATTTCGGCATTTAAAACTGAAATCAGCTAAAAATTACATAGAAATCAAACTGAATAAATGTGTATGTCAGTAAAAATGAGATATTATTCTATAAATAAAAATAATTGATTTTTATCCGAATATATATGTGTGCCTTTCGCGCCTTGAGACATCAAGAATACAGTACTGACGTAGGAATATTATATTTCACTGATTAACTTATACATACTTTTGAAAAGCACATAATAGGGTAAGTGGAAATAATGTAATCGATAATATTTATAATTACCGGCAATGCCTTTATTATTAATTTCCATTTATTTTATCTTCGCAGTAGAGCTGTTAATAATATTTTAATTTTTCATACTCTGTGATTAACAAATTAATTTGGATTTATAATATAATTAAAGTCTAACTTGAAAATTATTGTCAATATCATAATACTTTTTCATTATTGAACGAAAATGCCACATTAAACAAAACACATCAAATTATAAGAAATCTCATAGAAAAAAGCAGTGTAGAAATTATCATAACGTATCATATAACTATGACAACAAAAATAGTTTAATATGTCTGCTTCAGTCATGACAAATCACAATGGATAATATTATAACTCGCATTACAAAAAAGTTAATAATATGTTCCTAGTACAATTTTTTTTAAAGATGTGTGGGTGCAAAAGCAAAACAAAATCAGCCGAAAAAAAGTTGCTGACGAAAGAAAGAAATTGTGATGATAGAAGTCACAGAGATAGTCAATTTGAGAATATTCTAGCAATGAAAATTTATCTGTGACATGAATAACATAAATTGTTACATAAATCGTCACAATTGTTTGAAAAAAAAGTAGGCCCTATATAACATTATTATCGAAAAACACGACACCCAAAAACTCGTATTTATTATGTGTTTCTATAAAATATCTATTGCTACATATAAATCATTTGATTTATCAGAAAAAAAACGTTTCATTTAATAAAATCTTGAAAGAAGAGTTGTTGATATTGTGTTCAACTTCACACGTAGTAAATTATGAGATTAATGAATAGAAAGAGTTTATTAATAAACGTTACTTCAAATAAGTTAATTAAATGTAATGGTCAACTATGAATACATATCAGCTGCCTCTTTTCTAAATAGTTTCTAAAAATACATACTTATTTATTGCTTCATTAATTAAGTTTGTTTTACGACTATATTGAAATTGAATAATTAATAGTATATTATAATTAATGTATATTAATAATAATTACATAAAATATCAATACGATTGCTGTAAATTTATTCCATTAATGTTTTAAATAAATTTAACTGAAAGGAAGACATGGTTATAATATGTTTAATATGGTTTAAATGGTTCATTGCAGCAGTGTAAAAAGCGGAAATTAGCATATTAAAATTTATTTCTTATAAAGCCGTAGTTTCGGTATATTTTCAAGACAACGCTACAGGGTTTTCGCTCTTTTCTTCATGAATAATTCAATTCCAGGAGTTTTGAAACTCTAACTGAAATTCAAAACCATATTTCAAAAAGTAACATGAAATACTTTAGAATTGAAAATTAATTTGTATTATAGTTGCAAAAAAATGTTTATCTCAAAATCTATGAGTTTGTTTCTGGGGCTTTGAAAACCAAATTTGAAGAGCTAGGACACTAATTCAGAATACATACTCCCAAGCTTTGACACTGTTAATGCGGACTCCCAAGCTCCGACACTGTTAATACAGACTCACAAGTTCTGACACTGTTAATGCGGACTCCCAAGCTCTGACACTGTTAATACAGACTCCCAAGCTCTGATACTGCTAATGCGAACTCCTAAGCAAGGGTCACAATATCACTACTTCTACCTTGAGACCATCAGGCAGACTGAGAGGTCGGGTGGGATGGTCAACTCGAGTTAGGTTGAACACCTTGCGTGGCATCTTGCCCAACACAGCTTCCAGATCGAGGTCCACCGGGTAACAGAGGTTCTCTTCTTTCTCCTCACCAGTGTCACCTTTCTCCTGCAATGAAGGGACCGTCGAGCAGCCGTTCGTCACTGTGGGGAGCAAGATGCGTGGTGTTAATGAGTTTCAAACAACCACTGAATCGAGAAAGTAACATATTTCAGATTAAAAAAAATTATATGCATCGATGTTATCAACAATAAAATCAAATATCACATTGTAAATATTATAATTTCTCCAAATTTCTACAACAGCTAATTAAATATATTAATATTATTAATTAATAAAAAATAAAGTTAATTCGTTAATGTTAATTCAGGTGTGACGTAACACTGACGACATAAAACAAACACAGCAAATAACTAACAACATTTTTATCTATAGGTACCTGGAATTATAATCATCACATTTTGTAAATAATATAAACATTTTGGGAAAAAACTATAACGGCATTAACACATTATTTGGTAGTGTTATTGATTTCCTTAATTGTCAGCTGAGCAAATACAACAACAAAAGTCATGAAGTAATAATTCACTTTTGTGTTTTGTATCGATTGAAAAATGATAAAACTTTAAAAATTATAATAGCATATTAGGATTGAATTAAATTATAAAAGATAAAAACAGCTTTTGAAAAGAGTTTTATGGTGCTTATTTTAAAATTCAATTACCATATAATTTATTTACTAATTGCTATATCTTAGTTGCAAAATAACAACAAAATACAGACTGAGAAAAAACAAAGATTGTATTTAGGTATATATAATTGTATATTAATTAATTCCGTTTATGTATCTATATTTAAAACAAAGTGTTTACAAGTGTTTTATCTGGTTGTAACATTAAATTAATGTAGAAAACACTTCAAACTATACATCATCTATAAAGCTCGCAATACCTGTCCCATAATAGATTTTCTTAGACACGTTACTAGCATTGTATATAACTTATATTTCAAAAATGTATAAAGGGAAAATCTCTCTGTAAACTCGGCCATGGTCTTCAGAGCCGCATTGTAGGCCGAATTGTTAGAACTAGATTCTTTGTTATATTATATTTTTCTCAAATCATAAAGTTAATATTCTTTTTAGTAAACAAGACTAAAAGCAAAAACTTCGTCTAAAGTTGCACTCATAGAAACTTAAAGGTTTAGTTGACATCTTTATAGTTGACAAAATATTGATTAAAAAAATTGGAACAATATTATAAAAAGAAATTCACTACACTGTTATGACATAGATGTAATACTCAAAAACATATTTTTCAATAATAAAAACTAGTAAAATACAATACGCTTATGAGGCTGATATAAGATTATGCAAATAAATATTTTGTTTATGTTGACAAATGAAATAATTTAAAGTTTTTTTATTGCAAAATTGCTAAATAATTTTCCATTTTATGGTATCGTAAATATATAATTTATCATTTTTAGTGACCGATAATTATATAATTGATTGCATGTGTTTAATAAAAATTGACATCTGCATCCTGAGAATTTAATGCGACCATCTTCGAGAATACGACCCACACAAAGAGAAAAACTTAAAATGAGCGGAGTATTCATTCAAATCAGTACTTGCATAATTCTTAATGTATTTTTATACTTTTGTAGAACATACTGGTGAACTAATACTTAGCGCTAGAACTGGAAAATGAGTTGAAAACATTTTTACTTGCCGTACATCCTTGCATACATTATGATAAATAAATTTGTTGACGATTACTGATACTTACCATGACGTCATTACTGATACCTACCATGATGTCATTAATGATACCTACCATGACGTCATTAATTATACCTACCATGACGTCATTACTGATACATATGATTATAACGTCATACAGATACCTACCATGACGTCATTACTGAGACTTACCATGACATGACGTCATTACTGAGACCTACCATGTCGTCATTACTGACACGTACCATGACGTCATTAATTATACCTACGATGACGTCATTACTCATAACTACGATTATAACGTCATACTGATACCGAACATGACGTCATTACTGAGACTTACCATGATATCATTAATGATACCTACCATGATGTCATTAATGATATAAACAGGCTAAATACAGATTTTGTCACTACTATACTTCCTTATCTAATGGAAATCATAATCAGCATATCTTTGCAAAACTTTGACACTCTCCACAAAATAAAAATCCGGATGGGAAATAACACAGAGCGCCGATGGCGTACTCTGCTTAATGATTATGAGGGTCTGGGGCAGAGCTCCTAGTAAAGGATTTTTTTTACTAACTATTATTTTACTATTATTTCGCTACTTTAAATCAAACGCATTCCAAATAATCTGATTAAAGAAACATTAAATAAACACATTAAATAATATATAAAAGTAAACAAAGATATACAACAAAATAAGACCAGTACCCATAAGCAGGTCATTGAAAAATTCGAAACTTTTTTTCCCCTCTGAAATACAGAATATGAAAAATATATAGTAGTACTACTACCCAACCCCCTAAAGCCTTCTGTTTTTATTAGTTAAATAACATTTTCTAAAAAAAGATTCCCGAAGACAAAATTCAGGATACACGCGGGACGAGTGGCAACACTGCACCAACCTGCAGCGTCAGTGGTGAAGTCCCTGAGTCGAATGCGACCATCCCCGGTGATCCGGCCCACAAAGGCGACTGGACAGCGCTCCCTGGCACATATGGTCTCCAACTGGACCCGACTTTTCTCTTCGATGAGCAGAGCATTGGACTCCTGATACTCGGCGCCCCATAGCTCCAGCAGACTCAGTGTGGGGTCTCCCAGCTTGTGGGGGGTTAAATATTAGACGTACGAAATGGTATTTGTGGATATAATCATAATATTGCGATAATTCTGCTGTGCAATGGCAAAAAAAGTGTAACCGAATGAATAAGTTAAAGTTATAAATAAAACGGATAAACAAAATCATGAATATAATTATCTATCCGGTCAATAAAACTTGTCATATTGGTTAATAAAGTATCACATTATTTCATAACCAAGAATTAATTAAAAGTGTAGTGAAATTGATAAGAAAAAATACTTTTTTTGTTTCTATTATTTTTTTGGAACTATTTGATTTGAAATAGGTTAATTGAGTTGCTAATAAAGTAAGCGGTGAGATTATAAAAAAATTCCGTGCAAGGTTCTTTTTTGTTTGAGTTTAAATTATAAAGTTTTTTTTTAATAACACTAAAATAATTAATACTGTTAACTAACTAATAAGATAAAAATAACAAAACAAATATATTTAATATTAATACAAATATATTTAATATTAATAAAAATGAAAGTTTATGCGATAATTAATTTTTCCTAACGCTAAGAAATATATTCAGAGTGCTAAAGCTAGAGAGCTGTTTCAGCATACATTATTTTTGCAAATGAATAATTACATAATTAGAAGGAAAAAAATCATTTGTGATTGTGACGTCATGTAAAATTATCATTTTCGGCATTTTGTCACACCTCTATAGAAATTAAAATTGTGATTTGTCGTTAGAAAGTCTGATTGTTGATTGTCATATTGTAATATTATTTCAAAACTGACAGGTTTAGGTTTTCATATCAATATTCAAGTCTTAACATAAACAAGAAAAATTTTAAAATTCATCGTTAGACACTTTATTTTTATAGGTTTTTATTATAATTTTGGGTTGTTCTGAATGTTTTTTAATTGTTGTGCTTTTTCCTGTGAGAGGCATATAAACATCGACTATATATATACTATATACACTACCTATGTGGGAATATGCGTTGAAGCATACATAAATAGAAACATAAATAATTTCTAACGTGGTCTTTCTTCCACATTTTTTACATTTTCTGCATAAGGTGAGATCAACACAATTATTAAATTTATGGATCGGGTAAATGAGGCCTTCACCTAATAAAGTGTTTTTCAATGGAACATAATATATTTAAATTATTTCCTAATTCACCGCTAATTATATATAATAGTGAAGCAAAATACGAGTTGTTCTTCTTATGAGGATCATGATGTGATTTAATAATTTACTCATCTAAATGTTCTGATTCTATTACTTTTTCTATGTCATTATTGAGGAAACCTCGTTTCAAAAAAAAATATCATAATATCATATAATGACCTTTTAAAGAAATCTTGTTTATCGGAGCATATTTTTCGAATTGTCATCAGTTCGCCTTTAAGAGATCATTAAATATAAATTATCTTAGTAATAGTAATATGTGAAACATTTGCTTATATGTTTTGGTAAAATGAACTTTAAAAATATAGTTTTGATAAAACACAAACGGAAAAAATAACATTATATAATCATTCTTATTCATTGTTAATAGAAAGAGTTCGTTAAAACTTTGATAAATATCACCTAAACGTTCGTCATATTTACGTAGTTCGAACAACAAGCACATTCATTCATTATCACAGTTTACTAATTGTCTCTGATTTACTAATACTTTTCTTCATAACATGATCAAAATGCATCAATATTAAAAATCAAGATGACCTCCTTCATGTTGCCTTCTATCTCAGAGTACAGAATCTCAGACACAAAAATCATGATGACCTCCTTGATGTTGCCTTCTATCTCAGAGTACAGAATCTCAGACACAAAAATCATGATGACCTTTTGATGTTGCCTTCTATCTCAGATTACAGAATCTAAAACACAAAAATCTTGATGACCTCCTTCATGTTCCCTTCTATCTCAGAGTACAGAATCTAAGACACAGAAATTTCTGGTTTTCTACGTTTCATTATGTTTTTTGAAGCCTGAATATCAATCTATAGTTATCGCAAGTTAAGAAGAAGTCAGAGGTTATTGGATTATTTTTAATAAATCATTAAATTACAAAAAACTACTATACACTATAATTAACCAATCAGATCTACATCGGGGGGGCGCATTCCGCCCCTCTAGCATTTTTGATGTCCTTTTACAATCAACAAACGGAGAAATTTGAACTACCCTGACTTTTTCTAAAACACAGTTTTGTAACATTTAGCATTATATTCATTGTTATACACAATATATGGGGGGAGGGGTATTATTTTAAAAAATTCCGTGATCTCAATAATTCGCCGATTCGACTATAATTAGACGTAATACCGAATATATTTTGATATTCTAATTAAAAGTATATTATTATAATGTGTTTATCATCCTTTTGTTCAAAAAATATTTTTGTCTGGACTGTCATAATAGTACAAATAGAATGCCTTCTCGGACACCTATTTAAATTTTATTGCATCCTGGCTGTTGAAAACAGTAGCTGCATTATTCATATTTGTTTTGAAAATATACCGAAATACCCATGTCAAATTTCGTGATTATACTCCAACGGAAAATATAAAAACATCAGGGGGTCTGAATCTGCTCCCCCTCCCGGTAATGAAAGTGCTAAAAAGTCCCGTGTGGATATGGGGTTAACACAACCTTTAAGTTTAAAACAACGGTAACAGAACGTTCTACATTTTCGAAAACTGTTCTCTTGATAAGTCAGTTCTATAAACAGTAAACATGATACATATTATCTAAATAATCAAATTTATATATTAAATATAACAATATTCGAAATCATCATAATATAACACATATATTTACAAAAGTAATCATGTTAGTTTAACTTATTATGCAATATTTTTGAAACCTAAAATTATTTAAGGAAATTAAGAAAATTAAAAATACATTTTTTAATAATAAATATTATCTTCAGAATTCCAGGCATCATAGCAATAATTTCCTCTAATCGTAAACAAATGAATGCGTTCACCCCTACTCTTACACCACCATAAAGAGCACCCACCTGGAAGGCATCAGCTCTGATCACCGCCCCGCAAGGCTCACAGATCTCCTTGAGCACATTGCCATTGCCCCCCGCGCCCTGATCATGGATGCTCACCACCGGGTTTCCTCCCGCTCCCCCCGCTTCCACACAGGCGCGCACCACCCGGTTCATCTTCTGCTCCATCTCGGCATCGCCCCGCTGGACGGCGAGGAAGTCGAGGTCAGCGGTGGAGCCCGGCTGACCTTGGATCTCCTGGGAGGAAGCGGCCCCACCGCCCACACCGATGCGGTAGGGGGGACCGCCCACCTTCACCACCAGCATACCGGGGGTGGGGGCGCCCTTCAGGGTGTCCTGGGCCTCCATCTGTGGTGGAGTTCAAGCGGGGGGACAGATGTAGTTGGGGATGAGTGGCTGGTGTAGCTGCAGCACACTGTCCGTACTGTAGTTGTTAATAGTTATTTATATATATTTTGTAAAACAGTCTGAGTAATTTACGAGATAAACGTCGTATTATACTTTGAGATCCATGTAAGGGATGCGATTTGAGATTCTCGTTTAGCCTGTCTAGTCTGTTTATCTAGTCAGACCCTTTCGTAAGTCCATTTAAACATATAAAAAATTATGATCGACAAAGAAGACTTTTCTAAATATTTTTATAATAATAATTAATTTTCACGGTTTCAATACATAATTACGATATTCAAGATACGCTTTGTTTGCTAAAAGTAAAGGTTCTACGAAGGATTTAAATCATATATAATATAGTAAATTACTAATAATAATATTAAAATACAAAAACGGTATTTTTTCGCATAGTAATAGTCAATAAACTCTTCATCTTTGCTTCACTAAATACAATTGGTTTAGGAACCATGTTTAAAGTAGGGGTTGTACTTATACGACAAACTTGAAATAAAATACGGACTTCTTTTTTATTAAAGTAAGGATTCGAATTATACGAGAGATCTACTTACAATATGTGACGTAAAATAGGGAATTCTAGTATTGTTTTGTCAGTTAGTATTAATATACTTTCTAACCGTACTAGAATTTAGTATATATCTTAAAATATAGATGTTAACTAATCACAGTTCGTAATTAGTATTTTGTTTATATCATTTTGTATTAAAAAACAATTTACAAATTTTAATTATATAAGTTAAAATAAGCGTTGTAATAAATACACGATATTAAATTTGCCCTTTTCAAACGCGTAAAACCTGGGACTGCTGTAGGTTGTCATCAAACCATTCACAAACTCAGCATAAAAGTGGCAAATCTTGTGTTTTGCAGAGATTGATAAAGAAATGAATTTGAACTGACCTGGCCCAACCCCCCGCTGAACATGATTGGCTTGATCCACTCTCTCCACTCCCCTCCAGCTCCTTCTCCATTACCAGCACCAGTCAGAATACCACACGACCGCGCAAACCCCGCCAACACCGGTTCCCCCATCTTGTTTCCGTAGTCGCTTGCTCCGTCACTCGCCTGCCAAGTATGTGAGATACGGGTGAGTGACATACGGTGTGACATATAGGTGAGTGACATACGAGTGTGTGGCATTTAAGTGTGACTTATAAGAGTGACATACTGAAATACTAAAATACATAATAAAATAATAATAAAATACATACTAAAATACAATTAATAATTACATAATAAATGCTAGAACCTAATAATTTCAAAAAGTTGAAATATGGGAGATCGTTTCGAGAACCTGAGACACCCATTGTACAAATAATTATGTTAATTATATTATGTAACTTATTATTTAAATCATCTTTTAAAATAGAATTTATCTTTACATAATATTTTAGTGTCATTAAAGAGAAAATAATTAAAAGCCGCTTTTACCTGTTGAGATTCAACTAAATTAAATTTGTTCAAATCATGTTTACGTTTATAAGTGTTCTTTGATGAAAATTTGTAATGACCTATTTGTTTGTCCAAGTTTCGGTTAATGATTGAAATGGAATGCGAGAAAATATAAAAATTCCCACATAGTCAAAATCACAATTTTATTTATGTTTTAACTTTGTTAGTGCATAAAATACATTATTGTCAACATCCAATAATAAAAATAACAGTTTGTAATGGTTATGACATATAAATATAGTATGATTATGAAACATAGTAATTTCTTTTCATATTGACATCCGAAATAGACCAAATAGAAAAAATAACAATACATATACTAGCATCATTATTTTACATATTAACATATTTAACATGGCATTCGAGGAATAGACAAACAGATACAGCAGTACAATATGACAGTTCCCGGTCATTCGAGCACTGGGCATCTAAAATATGTTTACAAAAAAATTGAACAAGAAATTCAACTACTCGAACTATTCTTAGCTCGATTGAGCGAATCGAAGTATTAAATGTTCCATCCCCTCATTCATCTTCCTTCTCCAGAAACAATTTAGTATGTGGGCAAATTCACTTCAAATTCCCATTTTGTCAATAAATTATGTCTTTTTGCAATAAAATAATTATTATAATAGATGTTATAATTAATGTTACAAAATTAAATCGCACCGTAATTGAGACCCGTGAAATGATTATGTCCAGATTGAGAATTTATTTCCTTATAGGTGGACAAATAGTTCAAGATAGACATTTTAGCTTGTCTATGTATAACAATCAACACTCCCACTATGCGTTTATTCATTCATTTATTCTTCAATGTTACATATTTTTTTAATATCACTATATAATATCTGTGTTACACTGTAGTAATATATATTGAAGGTTTCTTTACAATATAATCTTTTCTTTATATATGAAGAATATAACGCCAAATTTGCCATGAATTTTGGTTTTCAATGTCATGGTAAATATAACGGCAAAGT
The DNA here is from genome assembly GCA_034780555.1 of Coelogynopora nodosa. NCBI lineage: Eukaryota > Metazoa > Platyhelminthes > Proseriata > Coelogynoporidae > Coelogynopora > Coelogynopora nodosa. The sequence continues at coordinate 12,531 of JAUZND010011710.1, read as the reverse complement.
TGCTCGTTTATTACGCCAGATGCCGTTACTTTCTCACTGTGATTATCTCACAGGAAAATCTGGAAAACCTCACGGCAGTTTGGTGTAATAAACGAATAACTCTGTCGTTATATTTTTTATAAAATTCACGGGAATTTTTTTTAGTGATTCGATGGTTTGATACTGTATTTTTTAAAATCACAAATCTATTGAAATTGACATAAGTATGAAATTTGAAGCAAAATTATGACATTAAATGCTACTGAAAATTAAATATTAAAAATGTATTTCTTCCTAATTTTATATTACTTAACCGTAGTCCGTAGTTTAATATTACTAAAGAGTTCATTTTCAAGGTTTTTTGAGTTCCCTTGAAAAATTCGAGGGAAAATTCTAATTATAAGGTTTTTAATGGTTTTAAAAGGTCTGTACAAACCTTTGAAATAGGCTTCATGAAAAACTGTACCCTACACTTATAAATTCACAAAAATAGTAATATAAAGATAACCTCCATGACTCACCTCAAGCGCCACTCGCACTGGAGTGGCCATCCTGGTCGGCCACGCGAACCCCCTCTCCTCCATCTCCCATGGCAACGGGTAGTCCTCCAGCCTCAAGTTCCCGAAGGCATACCCGGCGGTGGCAGCGATGAGATGTCCCCCCCGGCCGGCGGCCTGTACGTCACGGATGCGGCCGCCAGTACCAGTGGTGGCCCCGGGGAAGGGGGCCACTCCGGTCGGGAAGTTGTGGGTCTCCGCGGTGAAGATGATGTGCCGATGCCTTGGTTGAGGGGTCAGTCTGGGTGCAGAGCGGGAAGTAAAAGTGGGCAAATTAATAAATAAAATTATAATTTCATAATAATATATTAAAAATTGGGTTTAAACTATATAAATTGTAATTATTGTTCTTAAATTCAAATTTTCTTAAAATCCATGTATAAAATGTTCAAAAGAACCAAACATATAATTAATAAAGCAATCTTAAAAAATTAAATCTTTCTAAGAATAATATAAAAATGAAAGTAAAATATGAAAATCAACGACAATAGAGTATCAGAAAAACATTACTTTTTGTAAATATAAATGAGTAGTATAGTAAATAAATATGTGCCTAATACAAAAATTAGGAATATATAATATACTTTAGAATGCATAAATAGCAAAATATAACATTTCTTAAATATATACGTATATTCTTGGTATATTCTTTTTATTTTGGCTATTTCTGGTGAACTTAATTACATAATACGTACTCAAAATGAGCCAATAACAGTTATAATAAATAATATTAAACACGAAGTCATCCCGTCAACTTTCTTTGAGCTTACTGGTAACTGTTATAATATAATTGATTTAATGATTTTAAGAATATGTCGAATTTGTTAAATTCGATTTATATTTTATTGTTAATTAATATTCAACGTTTTAATAGATATTGGATTTTGAATTTAATTAAAGAAATCCTTGACAATAAGTTTGAATAGTTAACTAACTAACTAGAAGCCAACATTTATTTTAAGAAAGAAAAAAATTCATAAAACTATAACATTTTCAGTATCTACAACGGCATGTAAATAATCACTAAACTAATAGAGTGATCCTTCTGTTGATAACTTCCGTGACTTGATAATTATCGTAGGTAGGTACTTAAGGACGTGTAATAGAAACAATATGATTACACGAATATATGAAAGCCAAAGGAGAGCAATAGCCTATATATATTGGAACGAATTAAATGTTTCATATTAAATTGAAAACTTTAGAACTGTATAAATCTACATTCATTTTAATAAACACGTATTTTTACAAGATTAAAGTAAAACTGCTCAAGTATACCAGTTGGATAACAAAACAAATTCTTGTAAAAATTTGCGGACGAAGAGTTTAGAGTAGAAGTCTCTCAGAATTACAATTAAAACAGGTACATATTATATATTCAAGGTATACCTCGTTTAAATAGTTTAAATCTTAGATATTTCCGCACTGAATCCTTTGGTCTGCCATACTATATTTGAACATACTTTGTTTGAAGATTCTGTTTGATGATATATCATTCAATTTTAAAGTAGATGTAATGAAAAGTTGTAACTGGTTGAAAGATAATTAGTTAACCCTTCCTAAACCAAGCTAAATTAGATAAGTCCTGGATTAAGAGTGTGCTTGGGGGGTAACTACCCTTAGATAGTCTGTATTTGTGACTGAAATAAAGACTTTCAATTTGGCACAAATATTGATGTAAACAGTATAAGACGATCTATCGCATGAAATAAGTCCTATTCTATCTGGTTGCACATGGGCGTCAAGAAACAGTCCTGGAATCAGTGGTTTAAAAATTAGTTTAATATGTTTGTAATTTGAAACCGGTGATTTTTGTGATATCAAATCAAAAGGTATATACACCATATTTGCCAGGTGGTGAAAAATAGCGGACAACTTGGAACGTTATCTTTCAGTCTTGTCTGTTCAGCATATTATGTGCTACATGGCATTGTCTTTGTCGCAGAAATTTGAATACTTTTTATCATATGTCAATCATTTTGAAACACTAGGACAAAATCTTCCTGACTTACAATAGATTTCAATGGAAACGGAAATGTACAAAAAAACCTAAAAATTAACAAACTTGATAGACGTCTACAGCTTCCAAGTCTCCAGAGGATAGTCCCAATGTGATTGCTCCAATGAGTCTCCAGAGGATAGTCCCTATGTGATTGCTCCAATGCGATAAAACATACAAAAACCAAATAAACTTCTGTTGTCTTTAGAACCATGCGCAGAACTGTTTTATCGATTATAAACATCATCACCTTTTGGAACTAGACAGAACACAATCCTAAACATCCAGAAATTCAATAAATAGTATTCATGTGAGTAATGACTTCATTCTAGTTGATATCTAGCATCTATTACACAACTCATGAACAACAGGAATAACATCGAGAACTTTCAGATCTTCAAATCAACTTCTGTTTCACTTTTATTATTTAAATAAATTGATATAATGATGTACAATAAGTAGGAATAATTAAAAATTACTTAAAATAGTTTTAATCGTAATGTTAATTTATCTAATAGTTAACAAATTACTAATATCATTACAAAAAACCGATATGTAACACTTTCACTGGTTTAAATTGATATAGTTTTTAAATTGGATTTGTAGTCATCCATTTTATTTAAAATTTTATATTATAATATTTAAATTAATTATTTAAACTAGGTGATACAAATTGAATTTTTTTAAATTCAATATATATAATGCTCATGTTATGATATATTGGAATTGTGAAATAGTATAATAAAAAAACGTTCAAAGTTCTGCACTGATAAAGCCGTAGTCTTTACCTCCTATATACAATATAGTCAATATATAAATCAATAATCAATAATTATTAATCAATAGAACAAAAAAATCATTTTTATTTTAATGACGTCACATATATTTAATTAGTTCAATTGATTTTTTGAAGTATAATCTTATTATTGTTAATTTCATTGTAAAAATTGATCTTTTCGAAAATGAATCTTTCGATTACATAACTACATTGTATGTAAAATGACCATATCAATAATATTATTAATAACATAGTTAATTACAACTATCTAATTTTTTTTAGAGATGCAGGGACACCAAATATCAATAATTTATAAGTAAAAAATTTATGAAACACATTTGACAAAACTATTTCGCTAAGCCAGTGAAACTCACATCAAAATAGAGCCAAAATATGAATACCATGTGGGCCAGAAAGTACAAGGAACAAAATGACACGAACACATCCCATTCGACCCTCTTCACGAACTTCTCCCTCCCCTTCTCCTCGAGAGATTTGGTGTCTAAGGGCAGCTTCATAATCCCGCCAGACAGTGACCTTGACATGATTCCCGCCGCGGTAGTCATCCCGCTGGCTGCCTTGGCAACGGAGGGTGAATACAGGATGCGTTTAGCTGACGAGGAGACGGGGGAGATGAAGCGGGGTTTCTCGTCGGGAACCCAGTGGTAAAGTTTTGGAACAAGAGTGACAACTGCGTGCCATACACTCACGATGCACAGAATGGCCAGAGACATCAAAACATATTTGTCCTTCAAAGAAAAGAAAAGAGGTTTACTTCCGGCGGATATTTTGAAATACATTTTATATTTTTAATGCCACATAGAATTTTTTTTTTCGATTTCCTTTAATTCGTTTTATGTGAATTATCTTTTGTGTCAGTATGAACTATCAATCATTAAACTCGTTATTTTTAATGCTTTTTAATACTATGTTTATATGTTTTTAGAGTCATTCTATTACTAATTATTGTATCTGTACCGAACTCAATATCATGGTGTAATATTTTACGTTATAAAATAAGAAAGAAAGAAAAAGTTCCTAAGTTTAAGTCCGAAAGAGCCGAAAGTCCAGTTTATTGATTTGGATAAAGCAGAGTAGACTGTATACATAATTACTGTATCATGAAAGAAAAATATAACTTTTTTAAAGTATTAAATTATTCAAAATGTGATTTGATTATTTGATAATTTTTAGCATTTTTTTAAAGATTAAAAATGGTATGATTTTATATATAAACAGTGTACTATAAATAGTACTTACGTAATACGCAGTAGTATGGGATATTTTATTCGTTTAACATATTATGTAACAAAAAAATGACATGTTAATAACATAATATGTAGATTGGTTCAATGTATGAATATAATTTATTGTTTAGAATATATTCAACAATATTTTTAAAAAGTAACGAATTATTCGTATTTGCTCTTTAATTTATTCTACTGTTATTGGGTAGTGTCATACAATTAATACTACTCTAGTAATTAGAACTATAGCTAGTTCAGTATAAGAATATTCAATATCTTTAAATAGTGTATGGTACAAAACTTACCGTTAAATACAAAGTTTAATTATTCCACTCAATGTAAAGTGACAATGTCCAATATTGAACAGAACAACTAATTGTAAATGTTTAATGTAAATTCATTTAATAAAAGTTTTTTCAAAAAAACACATTTCAATATAGTATGTATTATTAAAATTTACTATTAAATGAATAGCATAATTAAATAAATTATTTTATCGTTTCTATATTTGTCAAAACATGTGTTACAACTTATGTCTTAGTAAGATACATTTTTATAATACATCATTCGATAATTTCTCACCCATCAATTAAATCACTTTAGTCACCGTAAATCATTATATTATTTAAATGAATTCGATACACATAACCATGTCCATTACTCATACTCACCATGTAAGTAAGGTAAGAAATTTTTGGCAAGGATTGGTTGATGACGAATTTGAAGGCCACTGAGGTGAGAAATAGGGTGAAGGAGAGTTGAAGACGGTTCTCGGGTCGGTCAGGTGGCAGTGCGAAAGTTGCGAAAGAGAGCCCGGTGATGAAGAACTGTAAATACATGACGAAATAGAGCCCTGTGATGAAGAACTGCAAAGACATGACGAAATAGAGCCCTGTGATGAAGAACTGTAAAGACATGACGAAATAGATCACTTTAATGAAGAACTGTAAATACATGACGAAATAGAGCCCTGTGATGAAGAACTGTAAATACATGACGAAATAGAGCCCTGTGATGAAGAACTGTAAATACATGACGAAATAGAGCCCTGT
>JAUZND010011699.1:0-28728 GCA_034780555.1 Coelogynopora nodosa | reverse complement strand
TTTTGGTTTCTTTGGGATAATTACGAAGATTGATTTCATCATATTATCTGGAATGTGTCCAGATTGGTAGATTCTTTTTGCAAATACTTGTTACTTATATAATTGATCCTAAACCCCTAAACAATCCATGCATTATAGTCTATGATTTTTTTTGTGTAAGACCTTTTTGCAATTTGTGTAAACTTATGATAAAAACTTGTTTTCTTTTTGTTGGGTATTTTAGTTACATGTTCAACCCATTTTAAATTTGTTTTGTATAGTTAATCATAGAAAAATCTGCTGATTCAATTAGTGTTTTATTATTGTTTTCTGTTTTCATGTTTAGACTTTATATATTAATTTTTCTCTTGGAAAAATAAATATGGTGTTTCATTGTAATTGATTGTTTTTCATTGAATGTGTTTCAGTGCAAATTTATAGTTAGATTGTTTAATTTATGTATTAGTTTGTCATTACACGGGGCTATTTGTCATATTAAACACTCATAAAATATTTTTTAAGAGAGCTAAAACCGATTTCTCTTTTATATCTTTACACAAGTAATATATGAAATATACACAATTTGTTAATGCATCTGACTACAAATGTTTAATAAACACATACTGAACATTTTTCAATGTTAGTATTCATTTATATACGTTTGTTTAATTTTTTAAAATAATATTGCTTTTCATTTATTGAATATATAATGAAATATTGCATTTATATGTTAATATCAATTTTACACATTTGTTAAATTTCTAACACTATCTGATTGATACATTTTCTTTGTTCATAGTTACCGTTTTTTTATATTTATATTTTATTATATCTGATTTATTTATTTCCTTTCTATCTAGTGAGCTGATTTTGCCTGATGGTTCCACTCAATTTTATACAAAGCTTACATATATTTTATTAGGATTATAATACTTAGATAATATTTTAAATTATTGCATAAGTGTTGTTTTATCATCTGTATGATGTAACTCATATATATTTATTTTAAATGTCTTTATATCACATTATTTTAATTTACACGTAACAATTTATAAAATGTTTGCAAATACATTACCTGACAGTTGTCTGCTGTGTAAACTATATTGAAATTCGGATCTATTGAAGACATATGTATGAGTTATTAGTGTTTACCTTTTTTATTAGTATATTCATAGATGCCAACTGACCCATGCACAAGACGTGGTAGGCTAGTGCTACAGGATGGAGAACTATTTGACGGCCTAATTTTTGGTGCTCAGAATGCTGTATCAGGGGAAGTTGTCTTCCAAACTGGAGTAGTTGGATATCCAGAGTCGCTGACAGATCCATCTTACAAGGCACAATTGTTAGTTCTCACTTACCCACTTATTGGTAAGATAAATTATTTTGTTATTGTTTGCATTTCTGTTTAATTTTACAAATTAATATGATTATTGTAAGAGTTACTGAATAAAAGGATGCTGAACAATATAATCACACAACAATTTATGAGTTAAACTTATGTATCTATTTGTAATTAAATAGTTTTAAAGTTAATTAAATTATTAACGCATTTTTATTGATATATTTTGTCTTAGCTAAGCATTTATTTAATCAGCGTGGCCACGTGTACTTGAATTTCACTGATGTACTAAAATGTACTTGAATTTTCAATTGTGTACTTGAATTTTTTCATGATAAAGAAAGTATTTTTATATACAGATAAATCACATGAAAAGGTCTCACAGAACATTGTTCAATTGTGTTTATTTTTATTGTCATTTCATATAAAAAATAATAGAAGGATCAAGATTGGAATGACTGGAGAAGTTTGGTTGATGTACATGTTGAATAAAACATTTTCTCTTTTGTCTTAAAAACATGTTTTTGAGCATTTGGAGTTACAAAGGTATACCTACAACATAGTTAGAAAAATTGAAATTATATGGGAAAATGTACTTGAATTTTATCTATGTACTTGATTTTTTTGGCTGACCAGCGTGGCCACCCTGATATATATACTCAAACTATAAAAAAGTAATTTAATAAGCTGCATTTTAATTACAAATAATTATTTCTAAAAAAATTATTAATTATAGGACCAAATTACCTTCATCTTTTTTCCAACATTTATGCAGCAAGTAATATTTAAATATAAAATTCGTATTATGTTAACAAGATTATTTTGTGTAATCGGAATATAACGAGAGAAATATTTTATTAAACTAATATATTAGATAGGATCTAGTTCGGAAGGAGAGGGGGGGGCTCAATTCGCAAGGGGGCCCAAAGGTAATGTAATGATGTTACCTTGTTATGGGCAATCAAAAGCACTGCCCTTTTATAAATTGGGACCATATTTGTGCGATATAAGGGCTCTTCCTTTAGTTTTATGTAAGCTTTATTTGTGTTATGAGGACCCATCCATACGAACATAAGGGGCCCTTCTGCTATCCTTAAGGTCTAAATATCTGTGTGATACTCTTTTTGATGGTTTAATTTGATCTCGTGATAAGAGTCCCTTTCTATTATATTTTTTAAAAGTAATGTTGGTCCTTGAGAAATTGAAAAAGAGGGATGAGCTATCACTCATCGAGTCTTCTTTGGATCCACATATTTAGATATACTCAGCTAAGTACAAGATAATTAGAATATTTTAAAAATATTACATACAACCCATTTATATATAGGCTATCCCTTTTTTCTCAGACCGCTGTACTATATGTATTGTGATAGATTTATAAATTACAATAGTAATATAACCTAGTAGAAGTATTTGAGAAAGCAATGACACTTGGAATGTCGTGGCTTTTAATTTACTTAATTATGACTCTTAGTCGAAAGCAGATATCTTTTATCATATTTATTATTATACGGTAATATGTCAAAGGATTAAATCAATAATTTTCCAATATTGAGTAAAAGCGATATAACACAACCCTAATTATATGTAAAGGTGCAACGGTTTTTATAATGGGAATTATGTATATTGTCATCGTGTGTAGATAACCCACCCAAGTTGTGTAATGGTTGGCGTATAATAACAAAATAATGACAATAAATATTATTATAAATCTAATAATAAAATAAAACTAAGGAAACTTTTTTATGTCTAAAATTTCTTGTTATTGGTAAGTTGAATTGAATTTTTATTATTTGCTATTCTTATGTTTCAAATATATAATTAAGAGATAAATAAGCTTCATGAAATAATATTTAATATCAATAAAAGTAATTTTATAGTAAACGTGAATTATTACTTTTCTGTTTACAAATAAATTCAGTAAAAATATATAATTATCATCATAACATTAATACAGAAAATACTAAAAGTTAAAAAAAAATGCATTATATTTTATTTATAACTCCAGAAGTGCCATTTTATTTATTAAAATTAAATATAAATTATACAGTTCGTATGGATCATGTAGATAGCGTAATATAATAAACATAAATATGTCACGTTCATTTGGTTTACTAAAGTGAAATTCAATGTTTCAAAATTTTGTAGAGTACAACTTCGACCCCGTTGAAAACAGAATATTACGTTTAGCCCAAATTCAAAGCCCGTCATTGTAGATACGTCTAAAATGAAACAAAACATACCCCCTCTCCCACTACTCTCTCCCCTTCTTCCCGCACACATCAACACAACACCCCCACCCCATCCCCATTCTTCCCATCCTCCCCCCACGTCCCCTCGTGGATACTGTTAACTTAATTTATTTAATCATATAATTCAGTTCATTAATAAATGTGTTCCTTAATTATAATATATAAAATGCAATTATTATTAAAATGTTAGATTTCGAAAATGGATATGACACGACCCTTAATTTTTAATCTCACTGATCTAAATGCACACTTGCCTGATATTGTTTTGTTGGGTCCACATAATGCTTACAAGACATCTGATCCTACAATTCATACGTGATTAATGTGTCAGTTGGACAACAGAAATATCAATTTATGATGATTACTGAACCCTTTTATTCAATGCCAGGTTTACTGTTGAAGGAAAACCTAGCAATTGACTACATACTCAATAACTTATCTCGTATGATAGGATAACAAAACTACGTATAAGAGGATACGTTGTTTAATCAGTTGAAACAGTGAATTACAGCTGATTCAGCTGCCAATATACCGAGTTAGAAAATGACAGCCAACTTTCATCTAGTTGTCCTACCTATAACATAACATTATGGATTAAACAGAGCATGCATAGACTGCCGTATTTTCAATCGGAATAGTGAATTATGGTATCGACTATAGGCCTATGTGGCCCTGGACACTATCAATTTTCTTCTTCAATTTATAATGGATCGCATTTTAACAGAAAATATTCATTTAGTATTCATTTGCTCGTTGCTTAAATACGTTATCATCCAACAATCGAGATAAACTATAGCCAATACCCCTTTGCCTTTATATTGTTCAATGTTAAAACCACCGACAACACTAAAGAGTACAACAAAAATTGCTTCTACTGATTTAAGTGATAATTTGTCATAACAACGTTTGTGTGTGTGTATGATAGTAATCATGTATTTAATTCAATAAACCCATTAATTGTATATTTGTTTATATATTTCAAAAAACAGTGTTCGTTTCTAGGTCTATATCGTATTCATGTGATGCAGCTTTAATCTTTGCTCGTTATGCGCCTTATAGTTCTTCAAATAAACTTAAATAATAAAAAATTTATAACGAGTTAAATTAGTAAAAGTCCTCTCTGGGCGGCCTTTTACAGTCATTTGTTAATAAAGAGTCTGGTTCGCAACATATAATATCTCTTCAGGTGTCTTTAAGCATACTTTTTGGTAAGCCACGAACTGGAGAGTCTTAAAGAGGATGCCATACATTGAAACCTGTTTTTGATATTCTTATCCTCGATTACATTGGTCTCGATTACATTGTTTGACTTCTTGTAACTGTCTACTACATAGCTCGCTGAAATAGTCGTATACTCTGTTCTGTGGAATCACATGCTGTTCCCAACATTCTTGTTGTCCTAAATATGCCGCCCTGGGCATATTAAAGGACCATAATAATTATGAAAATTATAATAAAAAGACCAGTAGTATGCGTCTGTTTAATTTAATATTATTAATACAGTATTGACAAGCGGCCTTTCTGTACTCTCCTGTGAAATAATATTGTTCAACAGCTAGTTGTATGACCATCTTTCCGGCGGACATTAAATTCCTTTTTATACAAATGTAAAAAATGTTTGCATTGTTGTGAGCCTTTTTCTGCTTATGATTCAATAGGACTGCTTGATTTCTATTTTTATTATTCCACTGATAGACTGACCGCACCCATTTCCTTCTAAGAGATTCTTAAGTTTATATTTTCTGACAAAGTCTACATAATCCGGTTTGAAGGGGGGATTCCCCATATTTGGATGGGGAATCATCAACATACGAAACGCAATTGGATTATGTAATGCATCAGATCATTATGCAACTCCATCGATACACTCAATATTTCCATATACGATGTAGGGTATAGTCGTTGACATCTTCTCCATGACATAAAATTATAAACACTTTTCTTTACAGGGTTGTAAAGTTATTTTCTTTATTGAGTAGCAAGACTGACTATGTTTAATGTGTAACTCCATCTTTTAGAAGGGTTGTATATATTGTGCATTGTTCAATAAACTTGTTCCCGTGAGACAATTGATCAATAACTCGTGTTTTACTTCCTAAAGTCGGTTAATATTAACATCCTGAAAATAGTGGCAGAATACTTGAGAACTAGTGTAAAATGCGTCCACTATCTTTTGTACTTGATTTATCTGTAGCGCGTAATTTTGTTGCAAATTGTCTTCATTGCATTCCAATACATTTACAAATATACGGGGGTTCATGGACTCAAATAGGGGAATATGTCGAGTATTTACTGAGTATTCAGTTCCATTCCAGTTTAGCGTGTTTCTCCTATTATCATAGTTACCGGCTTTGCTCTACTTTTTTTTCAAAATTTCTACAGTAAGGAGAGCAGAGAAAGGCGTATTTGAGGCAATGAATAGTTTCTGAGAAGATGTTAATAAAAACTTGTTTCTTTGCTAATCTTGTGGGTACAGTAATCTAATTTGCTTTGCCTCTATAGTCGGGAGCTGATTAGAATCGAATGGCTTTAAGATCAAATAAGTTAACTTCTTGCACAATTCAGTTGATTCAAATCATGAAAAGAAAACAGTGCATTTCGTTGACCACATGAACGTTTGATGTTGTTTATAACCTCTACGGAAAATGATGAACATAACGTTGAATGCTGTTCAGGAGGAGCCTGCGTAACTGGATATGCGTAATTGCCAAGTGTGCATATCAAGTACAAAATGTCATCGTTATATACTGATTCGAACTGTACATATTTTTCATAAAATAAACAGTATTCATAGTGTAATAAGATACATAAAATAAACGGTATTGGAAGTGCATATAATGCAGCAGACCACCCTCCCTACTCTCACTCTCTATCTAATATAAATACCTACAACACGGAATAAAACCGGAGGGTTGCTTCTTTTATATGAGATAATATATGTTGTGACATATCTCGCTTTCTGACATATATCTGCATGACAGCAAAAGAGAACAACTTCCATTAAGTGTGAAGGCTGATACATCATCCATAGGACAGGGCTTTCAGAACTGTTAAAATGCCAAAGTAAATTTGATAGTTATAAAAAAAGTAATTGTCATAACAAATCGACTGCCAAGTTGACGTCTGAAACATGTAATAGTGGTCGCACAATCAAGGCTTCCCAGCTCTGTGGAGTGATCAAGCTACACAGCAAAAGCATTTGATATGCTTATGAAGGGGATACAATACCGAGGTCGACAAAGAATCGCTATACGTGGAAAACTGACGACGAAGTTAATTTGTTTCTGTTGCTAAAGATTGTCTTCAGCGATGTTGAAGGAGTTTCCAGCTGGTTGAGTGAGGTAGAGTACCTCATACACGACATCGTAAATGAAATACTACAACTCATGATCCACAGCTTCATATGAAAGAGAAAATCGCGTGTGAAAATCATGTGTTTAAGTCTCCAGAAAAATACGACACTGTTGAATCGAAAAATTCGAAGGCTACTTGATCAAAAGACTTTCCCTAACATTGTTGGCCTGAAAAAAAAGCTTTTAAATACCGCATTTAAATTCCGCCTTTATCTCACCATTCTTGTAACGACATCCACTGCAGAATGATAGTTTTCTTCACTTAGATGCTTAGAGTTATCTCCGCAACAGCATAACACAGGAGGGCATACATAACCTCCTAATTCTTTATGTGCAAAAGCAAAAAACGAATGAACTTCATATTGTCCAGAAAGCGCGGGGGTTTGTATCTAGCAATAAACGAAGAAGGAAATAATTTTTGGATTTAGAAGTGATAAAACAACAGAAGTCTAACATATTGGACATATTGGACAATAACTTATATTTAATTAAATTTTCATCTGCTTTCATTACACTTTTTTTCTTCTAGTTTTGTAATAGATATAAGTCCATGCATTTTCTCGTAATTGATTTATTTGGATTGATTAATTTATGTATTTAATAATTAATAATAATTTATAACCATTAATAATTATCTTCCAGCCCCGCGGAAACGTATGCTAACATTAATATGTTTTATTTTAAAGATACGTTGAATATATTTGTATTAGTATTTAATTTATTTTAGATAACAATTTCAAAAAGTATTATTTTGTAAAAAAATGTATGTGTTTCAGTAAAAATGATTGATAAACATCAATTTCGAAGTAAGAAAGAAAAAGCATTTTTAATTGTTCTCTTTCATTTCAACTGTAGTTTATTGAATAATTGAAATGTCAGGAAAGCCTTCTACTTCAATTAATCTTTAAAATTACTTAAAAGATAATGAATAAATCCAAATTTCATCAGCTTTATAATACTTACCTCATATTACATATGTCTCTAGGAATTGTGTTTTTGTTTTTGCAATGTGAGGTTTTTAAGGATTTTTTAAAATAATAAACAATAGATAAACATGTTTCCACTAGCATAATAATAATATTATTAACAGTTAAATTCATAGTTTCGCCTTATCGCCTTGACCACAATTTTTTTTAGAAAAGTTCAGTCTGTCCTAATTTTGATTTTCTTCATTTTAGCTACTATTTCGAAAAAGCCATGGTTGATGTACTGAATAAAAATATATATATATTTGAAGCATGATGTCCGTCGTAGGATACTTTTTCTAATTTACTTCAAATGGGGAGATAACAAAAGATATTCTCTTACCCCGAAATTACAATATATAACCTTTCAGACATACCATTCATTCCATTCAAAGATACTGAACATTATCGTAAAGATTTTTAGAAAAATTATAATTTTGCTTTTATTTTGCTTGAAATATATACTATTATATCGGTATAAGCATTTATGTGAACAATATGTTGAGTAAAGAAAATTTATATACTTTTTCTATATATTCTGCCTTAAACTGTGTGAAATATAAACATATATTAATTTAAAATGCATTAAATTTACTTATATAAAAACAGTATATAAAAAATGGTGAAAAGACAATGTTGAAAACTCAGTCCAATATTCTCCAATACAAACTTGTGTATTATATTCATATCACTAACGGGCTTCTTTCATAGAATAGCAGAGTTGTCTAATTGTGAGCATCCGAGGCTTGTTGTGTTACGTTCATTATCTATTGATAAGATACAATCAGTGAAATACTTTATGTCAATTGATTAAATATAAAGACTGAAGTATATTGATATGGTTGAATAAACATCGATCTCATCATTACTTTTAAAGCGCTTCACTTCATTCTGCAATTACTCAACCCAAGAACACTTTATTGTATCTGTTATATATCTCAAGAGTTTTTGTGTAAAAAATAATGCGTTATTTAATAATAATCGTCAGAAAAATGAAAAAATATCGTTTTAAAGTGTTAACAACATTATCATTCCTTTTCGTCTTTCTTTTTTTTATGCAGAAATATTATTCTACTAATCTTGAAGAAATAATGGAAGAGTATTATTTTAAAAATGTGGGAGATTTAGACTCTACTTTAGCTACAAATGGATTGCCATTTATTTCAGAAATAAAAATAACTGAATTAAAATCAGATAATAAACTGTTATTAGATGAACTTGAAACGCAAACTGCAAATGAGCGAATTTTATGGATTTCGTCGTTGCAACGAGACACACATTTAAATGTTTCAAAAATATTGAATGATAAGTTTGCATGTCTCAAATTGTCAAGCGAATCAATGGATATGTGCATAAAATCAAGTTCTGATAACAAAGTGTGCCCTGATAAAGAAATTAAAAAAATTGAGAATTTTTGGACAAGTGAAACTTGTTTCGTTGAATTAAAATTGACACTAAATAAAGAATCAATTGTGGAATACTTAAAAGCTTCGACTAAAGTGTGTATTAACCTTAAAATTCCCAATGAAAATTCAAAAATTACACCAATTAACAAAAATCGCGCTTTTAATAAACTCTATGGTATTTCGGACAAGAGTATCAAACTTGTTATGATGCTTCAACGTCGCATTGCCCAACTTTGGAAACAGTGGAGTACAGTTTCTATTCCAAAGAGGAATCGACCTACACGACACATTTTGATCTATATCCCGACCAATATTTTTACTTGGGATTATGACAAAGATGAAGTTCTTTTTTCTTTTGGTGCCGGACCACGAGAAAGCATCATGCAATGGGCAGATCTCATTGCTGGCTTTGACCTTCTGAGACATCGTATAACTCTTATTAGCAATGATGAGGAGGTAAAAATTCTGAACCAACACCTGCAGATACAAAACGATAAAAAATGTGCAGCTAGTGAAATTCTGATATTCACCACTCTCGATGGTATATTTAAATTGAAACATTCACTCTCAAAACAATTATTTCATTCTCTCAAGTGTTCAATTCGAATACAAGCTCCTTTTGGTATAAGGCCTCGCTTCAATCACCTTCATTATGCTCAAACGCATAATTTTATGAAAATGAAGTTTGTTGGCGCTAATGTCAATCCAAAGCAGTATTTCACACTTTATCCAGATCCACTAGACAATACATTCCTTGGATTTGTACTTCCTCCACCCCTTCCAACCAGTGCTCGTTGTATAAAAAAAAAATTGGATGGTTTACCAATAGCTTTAATTTTAGGAGAAGAGCAAAGCACATGGATAAGTTTCGGTTTTAACTTAAGGGAATTTTCAACCAAGTTTACTTTAGTGACTACATTTCCTGACAACGTAAATACTCGCAATATTTACCCAGAAATAACTCATCATTTAGGGGTTCTCTCTGGTGCAAATCTTCGACGGTGGATGTGTGATGCTACAATTGTAATTGGCCTTGGAAAACCGAACGATGCTGCGGGTCCTCTTGAAGCAATACGACTTGGAGCAATTTTTGTAAATCCATGCATACCTGAAATATTTGAACCCTCTAATAATATAAAACCAAATATCCATTCAGATATTAAGATAACCTGCCAGCATAGATATGTTAGGGACAGAGTTCCAGAAAAGTACACATCTACTGCAACTGACTTTGATACTATCATCACTGATTTACCAAAAAAGGTGATATTTTCCAATTAATAACAAAATTAGCATTCTTTTATATTTTGATATATTTTCCAATTAATATCAAAATTAGTATTTATTTATATTTTGATTTAATAACTCTTACAAAATTGAAACAAATGTTGTTATCTATGAGTTTGGTAACATAAACGGAACAAAACTGTACACAGTTTTTATAAGTGTTAAAATAATTCAAATTATTTCAAATTATTTAACGTGAAACTAAAAAATATAAGTTTATTAAATTATTTTGTATACATTTTTTTGTAAAAATTTTCCTAATCGATTAAAATAATTTTTTAATTAATATTTTTAATGAATAAAGATGTTTGATTCAATCTGTTTTGATAAATAAAATTGTAATACATAGGTTTTCATTTTGAATTATATGTTTTTGTGTTTATATGATTTAATTATGTATTCATTACTCATTTTTCCTTTTTGCATTTAACTGATGAAAGCCCCAATGAATTACTTTAGTGCCATACAAAAATTAAAGTTATTTTTTGCTTTTTATAATTACTTTTTAAATTATTTTTGCAATTAATAAATAAATGCTTCTATAATACATGTCAATAATTAAGTTGCAATACGAAATAATAGCATAATCACATGCAGGTATACATGAAAGAAAATTGTCCTTGTTTTATAAATACAGTATGTGTGTTGATTATGTATAATATAAATATATATGTATCTTCCAAGCTTGAAAAATATTACTTTAAAACGTTTAAACATATCTACAGCTTCAGTTCCAAAACTGTAAATACTGACCAAAGACAAATAAATGTATTCAGATTTTAAGACTGGAATATATCACACATATATATATATAATCGAATATTATGTTCAGTGTGAGATACATTGGTAAATACCAACGAAAAAACTGCATATTGGAAGTGACAAGCCATTTCCCTATAGGATTGACCGACACACAACTGTTGATGGTGTTTTTTTTATCAGTGCAGCCTTATAACCATCTGCAGAAGTATTTTATATTTTAGGGATGGTTTACTTTGAAAATCACACATGAACTGAGTAAGTATCAATTACATTTTTCATTTACAATAAATACTTCATGAAGAGAGATGTACATGTTGTATCGCTTTGCAATATGTATTGATGCTAAACAAGGTTTTGTAATGTTAATTTTGTGTCTGTTTACCTCAAAGATATTTAATATTTTTATACTTATTGTTATACTTATTCTTAATATAATAGTAATTATACCTCTATAGTTTACCTATATGAGCTAACCCATATATCGATTTTCATAGAATATCATTTCTCATCAGTGATTACAGAGACACTTGCTATATTTCAGTCATTGTACACATCCCTCAACTGAGTCATTATCACTTTACTGTAGGGGCCTATTAAAATGTATCAAGTATGATTTATCAAACCATTTTAATTATATTGATTTATTTATAATTTATAATGATATAATGAGTTAATTCCGTCCATATTGTTTTACCGTTCAATTCAGTCATATCTATCTTTCTCTCTCTCTGATCCAAACCTCAAACGCAGCTCGAGGAGAACCATCCTGGTTATGTACCACCAGAGTTACTTGCTGAGAGTTTTCTTAACCGTCTAGACGATTATTTGGAAGAGAACAACTTCTGTTCCTCCACTGACAACGATACTATCAAAAAACTTCCTCCACAAATTTCAGCAATCGTTGGCAAATCTGGAATGAGCTGCACACATACTTGTGAAATAAATAAAACAAATTGTGACCCTCATTACTTTCCATCTGTAAACCATGTGAGTTTCCAATATAATAATTTCACTTTAAATAGAGGTCTACATTTTGGAATTATTGAATTATTTTTATAGTCGTACAAATCATTTGTATAGTATATATTCTTCTTTTTTTACAGGAAAAAAGTGGACTATACAAAAACTGTAAACAGCTTGGTGATGCCGCCGATATATTTTATCCTGCTATCCACGAAGGCCATCAACAGATCTGTTCAACGCAGGGTGACCCTTTGCTCTTTAGTTGTGAAGGAAAGAGTCATCATTTTAAAAGAATTTGTCCCTGTCATGATTCAAACAAAAATCACGCTTAAATGTTGGCATATTCTATTGTGACCAGACATTTCATTATATATAATATTTTAGTAATGTTTATATTTTCACTATAGAAATCATGTGTTACTTAAGATAACATTTTATTATTAATATGTAGAAATTTAGCTTTTTTAAGAGTTGCACATAATTAATTGTATAGTATATACTCATTCGGTTATTTTTCAATTAAATCAAACGAATAATTTAAAGAAATTAATTTTTTTTTTAAATAATTTCGCTTAATATGATATTTCTGTAGGTAAATATGATATGCATCAGTTTTATATTTGAAATTTGTAAAAAAAGATTATCAAACTGATAAAAAAAATTAAAAATTGTTCATGCCACATAAATAATATTAATGCGGATTCTATTATCAGTCTGCTCATGGTTTATGTAGATGCTTAACTAAGGACAATTTTTCCTAAATTTACATATTTATATATATACAACTTATGATTTAATGTTCATAGTACCAGATATATATTTTTTTAATTAGCAAAAGTAGTAAAGAAAATGAGAGATATAATATTCATATAGATATTAATGTGTTCATACATGCCTCTTGTGATTCTGTAAAATAAATTTTAAAACGAAGATTAAAGTATTATAATACAATTGAAAAGCAACTGCCCCCATTGACATATAAATTTAAAAATCATCTGCTTTTCAAATAAACATTGCTTTAAGCACGCAAATAATTAAAACAACCGTACAATAGTTGAAACCCCTACTTTTCTTATATGTAATATTGCACAAACATATTTAAGGAATTAAATTAAACAATTTTCTCAGTTGGTGCTTTTTTGAATTTTCAATATGTCAATGTCAAGTTATATATTCATTTTATAAATCAATAAATAGAATACACACTATTTCTAAATCAGTACTACTCATTTTCTTGCAGTGTCCTTTCCACGGTTCTAATAATTGACTAATCATTAACCTAATGCTATATACTAATATTTAACATAATTAAAAACTAATGTTTAAAACATAAGAAGAGTATTTATTTTTGGTTGCTATGGCTTCCTAATGGCAGATTTCAACTTGGTCAACGTCATCGATTCATGTAATGTCGCTGAGTCAAATTTTTTACTTGGAAATTGATGCGAGGTAACTCCAATTGTAAAAAATGATTATTCGAGTACATTTATTGATTTTATCAATATGATGCATTGCAGATCTGATCCCCCGATCAGTTTGATTTTTATGGGAATTCGATATATATTTCGAATAATAATTCGATGTATATTATAAATATACTGAAAATACAATATGCCTATACTATAAGTACACAATAAGTATACTTCAAGAACATACTATATATGTACGTTGCAATCATACTATAAGACTTATAATACTTCTATTAAAACATATGTAATCACATTAGTGCATTTAACTCCGTGTACTTTGAAGTTCAATCTCACTTCTTCTCGTGATTGAAATATTTCAATAGAATTTAATACACTAAAATCTCTAAACTCCTAAGATTTATATAATATATTCCCTAAACTCGTAAAATTATACAGTTTAGTATAATACATACAATCTCAGAACTCTTAAATTTTTATACCTTAGAATTCCTTAACTTATAAAGTTTAATGTCCTAAAATCCCTGAACTCCAGGTCTTTAAATTTAATCTTTGAAGCTCACATGATTAATTAGATTGAATGGCATTTGTTTGTATTACTTCAAAATTATACAGCATGATAAAGAGTAGGAAAGTAAGCATTTAGATTATAACAAAAATGTCAGAGTCACTGCTTATCGTCAGTTTCATTTTCATCGCTCTGGGGTTCAGTAATATTGACATACTCATATCTGACTTGATCAGCCTAAGTCCGCTGTCCGACTTGCTGTCTAACTTGATCTCGAAATATGTACCAACTTCGTTTTATTGCTTCTTCCAAAACAGAGTGTTGAGATATCATAGTGTTTTTGTTTGTGTGAAGTTTTTGTTAATGTTTTGGTACACCTGTTTAAAAATGATGAGTGATGATGAATACTTCGTTTAACAAATTTTTCAATCTCCTTCGGTGTGCACGAGTATGTTCCTAAATTTTTTCCACTGGAATATGTTTAACGACGAATGAATTAAACTGACTGGAACACAGAAGTTGTCCGAGTCATAGAAGTTCATTTTGTTTTGGCTATCGACATGTTTCTTGATATCACCATCATAATTAAGATCCAGTTTGTTGGAGGACCCTTCATTATCAGACTGCTCTTCCCCCTCTTCAGAGTCTTCATTCTCCATATCATGATGCTTGCATTTGCATTTCATGTTTCTTGTAGTAAAATTATTTTCCTTCTCCTCCTTTTTCTGACTCGCAGTAAAATAATTATTGCAATTAGGAAATACTTTTGGATCCATACTGTCAACATTATTAAACATTAGAATACTGTATCACGGTTATAAACTTGTGCCTGATATGCCTAAGACTTAATGTATACACGATCGCTTAGAAAAATTAATAAAACGAGCAATGGATATCTAACTCAAGCATAATACCTAAGGGCGAAATTGAATTGTACTTTTTTCTTATTATTCTTCTTATCCTGCCTGTATGAATGTTGCCGACCCATCAATGTCAAGAAAGACCACAGTTGTGGAGAATTTACTATAACGATCTCTTCATCTCCTATTCAATGGGACAATGCAGACCATTTATTGTTTTATGGGAACATTTTATAAGACGCCATTTTACTTTGTCAGTTTTATCAAAGTATTTGAAATTGGCCTGATTGAGTCCTTTGATATTTTAAAACAACATGATTATGATGTACATCACATATATACTGCTTCGCCATTAACATTAGTCAAAATCTGTGTCTGAAGAAAAAAGGTACTCATACTCAATCTCTGAATTCCCAGTAGGCCAAATGAATAAAATAAATCTGTTGCTTTTAATTACAATTTTCAATTTTTTTTCTTAAAAACGTATGAAAAAAAAGTAATTGCTTTAACTAATTACAGCAATTATTATTAAGTAATGACTTTTACTTATGAATTAAAGCAATTCATTGAATTATTAGCAATTCGTAGTGATTTCTTTAACATGAATAAAAACCAATATTTGGTTTAGTATTGTAAGAAATAGGTATATAAAACAAGCAAGGTTCGTTGTTGATTATTTTAGTTGATTATCATCTGAAATTGATTTCTTAAATTTGGTTTTTCTTACATACATTTGTCGGGAAAATGTTAAGAATTATAAAGACAGGTTGAATATTGATAACTTATCTGGTGATATTTTTTAAAAAATCGATTATCTTGCAAACACTTTCTTGCCGAATGGTATCCTATCCAAGAAACACGAGGTAGGATACTTAAGCAATCAATCGCACTCGAATAGAAATTACGCTACGTTATCTATGTAGCAATGGATTTTTATAAAATTCAAATTCAAATTCAAATTCAAGTGGATTTTAATCTTCCATTGGTCAATTGATAGGACAATGTCAGTCATATGTGTAGAGTTTTGTAGTAGATAATACCAACAGATTAGTGATAAAAATGTAAACTGGATTACTTTTCCGCAATCCCCGGAGGAGATACGAGATGCAAAACATAAATGGATTGATAAATTCCGATTTCCTTGTTGCATCGGTGTTATTGATTGTACACATATTCGAATTGCAAAACTGCTGTAAAAAAATCGTTTAATGTACAAGCCACATGTGATGAAAATGAACGATTCACAAGTATGGATGTGGGTTTGTCCGGGTCTGTATACGATTCAAGAATTTTCAAGAACTCAGAATTATTTAGATTTCTTAATGAGAATCATTCTCGTGGTATCGTATTAGGTGATTCCGGTTATGAAATAACACCTTTTATAATGACGCCTTACAAGAATCCGTCAAATTATCATGAAAACCAATTTAATAAAACATTAAATAAAAGCTCGCATCACTTAGAACAGACCTTTGGTCAAGTCAAACGCCGTTTTCCTATCCTGAATTCCGAGTTAGGCTTCAAATGGATATGATTTCTCGATGTATTACAGCTTGCTTTATACTTTATAACATGTATTAAGTTTCAAACCATAATTATAATTTTGAGGAAGAGGTTTTTGATAATGTATTTGATGGTTGGTATAGCAGAGCAAGCTGATGCTAACAACCAATAACGGCAACAACGTCAAATTTGTCGAAATGAGATTGCTGAAATAATAATAAATTTTTGACTAGAGAATTAATGTAAGATTTGCATATTACACGGACTTCAAATATGACTTGTACCTTACTTTTACCATATAAAACATGTATCATACCATACATAATTATATGTATAAATGTCCAACATACCACATGTACCAATAGGGAATGTTTAAATACTATTCTGGTATACATTATACATACAATTTTTTCGTGACTTTTCTTTTTATATATAATATTATTTTCCGAGAAAATAAATATATTTTTATTCAATTTTTATCAAATATTTAGGTAAATATAATTTCAAAAACAATTTCATTAAACGGCCTAATTATTAGAAAAACATACAAAAAGCATGAGATAAATAGTACGTTGACAGTAAACGTTTAATAACATTGGATTAGGAATGTTGGAATAATTTTCAAGTTTATGTGAGCTGCAATGAATATATGACCATGGGTATGTTGGGCCATTGTTAGAAATGTAGTTGATTTACAGCTGGGGGCCCATGGACGTAGCCAGCTGTACGCACAAACGCACGTGCGTACAATTCAAAATCAGACTGGTGCCCTTTTTTAAGGAACCTAACCAACAAAATACAAATAAAGACTGGAAAAAAATAACTTTTTTAAAATTTTGAAAAATGTTGGCCTTTGTATGTCTACCAAAAGGGCCCATTTTATTTATTTTATTGTGCCCTGAAAATGTTGTGCGTACAATTAAATAAAGACTGACTACGTCCATGGGGGTTACATGGTTTTCACGCAGTAAGCAATGCTTCTCCCTCGTATAATGTAGTGTAGCTGTTTTAGAAGAACCAACCGTTGAAGTTCAGCCTTTGGGAGGTTGACCGTTTCTTCTGTTTCTCCCAAAAATGATGTAAGATAGAAAAACGAAATATCTATTTATAAACCTAAGTAATTCATAGGTACTAAAAGTAAAAGCATTTTATTTCTATTATATTATGGTGTGAACTAACACACGGTTGGCCATTTTTGGCTTATATAATAATTATTAAAATATATCAATATGTTTTTTAAATCAATTTAAATACTAAATATAATAAATTAAAAAACTAATTATAAAAATTATAAACAATAAATAATTTAATGAATGATTTTAATTATTTACCTGCTAAAAGTTTTTTCTTTTAAAAGGCGGTGGATGCAAAGTTTCCGTTAATATATATATACCGATTGGACTTGATTATTTTATTTTGATAACTGCCGGATTCTTACAACCGTTAATAATATCATAGAAACTATTTTACCAATGAATAATTTCTATTGGTTTATTACCAGTTTGTTGTCTGATTTCTGCTTGACAGTTGTTTGCATGTTTGAAATCTTTTTCGATAATTATTTTCTCCTATTATTTTTCTTATGTTAATTTTGATGTCTTTAATTAAACAACACATAGCTTTCTGTTTTCTGGACTTAGTGCCTGGCAACTGACTTTTATTCAGAAGTACGTTATTTTCTTTCAAAAAATTGCATATCAATATATTCAGGGACTCTTGTTCTGATTGATGTTCATCCTGATTCAGCTTGTCCTCTTCACAGGAAAGATTTTTATCTGCCATATTGTCAACTAAATCTCTAGCAGCGTTGAAAACAAAAATATAAACTAGCAAAACACATTTACGGTTAAATACTCATGTATAAGTCTGTGGTTAAATACAAAAATATTGCTTTAAACTAAAACAGTTTTTATTGAACCAGCTCCATAATCAATAAACTTGAATATAGCTTTGTAATTTTACAGCCAAGCAAAAGGTAGCAATAGCAAAGAAATTTTTAAAAGTAAAATATTACTCATACGTTTTTCAGTAATTGCTTTTGCTTATAGGAATTGTTTTAACCATTTACTTGAGTCTTTTGCTTTTGCTTGAAGAAATTAGTTTATAGCAATAGCTTATTTTTATTCATTCGGGCTAGTATCTGGTCATACTTAAGAATCCGAGAGATGTGAACCATATGAGACGCACAGGTGCTGACCCAGGAATTTTCAATGGGGAGGTCGTGGAAAACAATTGGCGTGGAAAATAGCGCCAAAGTACAGAATATTTTTTCTGCATTTTTTACTAATACAATAATTAAACTTTGAACGCTAATACCTCCTAAACAAAGCATTTACGTCTAAAACAAAGGTTAGAATAAAAAATCTAAACAAATATGAAAAATCAATAAATGTTGGTTTCAAGGTCAACGACGACATCTCCGAGCCAATAGAAACATTTTGTTTAATAAATTAAAAAGGGAAGCATATTTCGCATACAGAATATATTAGTAAAATTGTTCGTTAGGAGTATTCGTTTATATCACTATTTCAAAAATATAAATGCACGTGTTCCTATAATTTTATGTTAAATATTACGTTACATAATGTAGTTTATGAGATGAGACTGCCATTGCTGAAGACGCTTCCTCCTTGTGCTAAGGGCGTCATATTTTCAAAGGGGTGGTCGTACGACCTCCCTTGGGGTGCGCTCGACATCTGAGTCTTTATATGTTTCTTAGAATACTTAAATTTTTACCGGATTCTTCACGGATACTGTACATGACAATTTTTACATCTACTTATTTTTAGATATGCATCTGAAAAGACGAATATATTTCGAGAAGTCGAATTATTTCCAAATAGAAATCACACTATGTTTACCTGACAACAGAACAAACCAGCAAACATTAAAACAGGAAGATTTGTGACCGAAGTCTCGTCTAAAATGAATCGCATTAGTGAGGCCAAATTTGAGGCTATGCAAAAACAGGCTCAGAATTATGAGGAGTATTATATTATTATAAGTATTGTAGTATACTTATAGTATCTACGTATAGCTCTTTAATAATAGTAATACATTTTAAATAAATTTTTGTACTCGATTTATTAGGAATTTACATCAAGCCTGCATCGCATTATATTGATAAACTTTTTTTTCTCTCGAATAATCAATTTCTACAATTAGAGTATCTCGCATCAATTTCTAAATAGCAAAATGGAACTCAGCGACCTTGACTTAGTCGGAATCTCCATTGAAATCAACCTGATATAATATTGTATGGCAACACTACATCATATTGAGAAAATGTTATGTATTTTAATGATCCATTGCTGCCATTAGAGTACCTCTGATCAATTTGTAAGTAGCAAAATCGAACTAGTATGTGACCTTGAAATAATCTCAAATAACCTTGACCTTATTTAAATCTCTCAATAGGAAGCCATAGTAACCAATAAACATTTACTCCATTCTGTTCAGGTGAAAGATGGGGAGTGTTGTTTTCGGTTTCAAGGGGTTTGGGCCGTGCCAATGAGTCATATTACTATTTATCGCTGCGTTGAAAATGCCACTCATATACTTCTTAAATTGAATAAATACTTGAAAAATATAAATCTTAAATAATTTTAAAAAAGCGTTACCCATGTTTATATATATGCAATATATATTTTTACATATATATATATAAATGAACTAGAAACAATTGCCCTATGTTTGTAATACTAGCCATTGTTTGGAAAAAATAATGTTAACATTTTATTTTTTAATTGTCAAATATTGCGGGAAAAGTTTTGTACATAAAAAAATAAAGTATGTCAGTTGGTTAATGTGAAATAATTCAAATGTAGTGAGGTGAATCGGGGATACAACCCACAGCACGTTTTTAGTGAAGTATTAAAATATATGAAAATGCATTCAGTTATTTAAACAAAATATTAGTTAGTTAATTAACTTTGATATTTGAGAGATAATTTTAAAATTTGTTTGTGAATTTGTATTGCCCTTATTTTTTACGAATTATAATTGAATTTCGTAATTTTAAAACGTGTTTTTGTCAGGATTATAATAAATTGGAAAATGCTAAATAAATACTTTAAATTTTCCCATAAGATACATGATTGAACATTCTTGTATATCTGAAAAAGTCCTATTGCATATAATATCAAATTTTTTGTGTTTTACATTAATTTTTTTTAACTCTAGAAGGATAAATATATAGTCAAAATACAACAGAATTTTTCCAGTAGAACGACATGTCAGACTTGTATGTTATCCGCCATAATAATATACTATAGCGTGAACCAGCGCTCCAGTTCCGTGATGGCTATGTCCCTCTATTGAGCCATGTGTCCTGATATACATAAAGTTCAAACGCAGAGTGTTCATTCGCGTAGTCGACTTAAAAGGGCCAAATATTGTCCGAAATAAGTAGTTGGATAAAAGTTCGCTCATTTCTAAGGTTGTTTATAGGTTGATGTTTGGAACAAGTTTAAGGAGCCCTTAGAAATTCTGCAATCGGATGCTAACAAAAATATTATCTTGCAAGCAAACCATCCCAAACTTGCCCATTAGACGTCAGTGTCGATGACATTTTTTTTACTTTGACATATTTAAAAATTACTATTTGTAATATATACAAATCAATGTAAGTACAAAATTACGGTTGTAACTGAAATCCGAAGAAAAAACCGGATAAAAAACTGGAGGACAAATTCGAAAGAAATTTAACTTGTTTTTCAAGGTCGTCAATGAAAAAGTAGCTAAAATAAACCATATAAATTTTGAATAATAAAAGTAACTATGAAAAACAAATGAAATGTATTTTAAAATGTCGTAACTAATTTCGAAATAAACAATTAAAAGAATTATAACTAATTTTAAGTAATTATTATGTTTTTTAAATTGACATTATTTGTTTATCTTAGCAACATGTTTTAATGCTGACCTTGAAAAATAGTTATTTAATTATCCTGTTTTTCTTCCAGAAGAAAAATCCGAAGAAAAAATTCTGAGGAAAAACTGGAGAAATAAAAAACAATTTTTTAAGGTCGGTATTAAAACAAGTAATTAAGGTAAACAAACATTGTCAATTTGAAGAACACAATAATTACTTAAAATAAGCTTATTAGTGGTACGGCTGTATTACGTGCATTAATACTTCTTCCACACTACGGGCGTTCTAATCATCATTTCTTCTTATATTCATTCCATTTAACTGCATAGAACAAAAAATATAGCCATGAATCCTCAGTGGATTCACCCGGCTTCAGCACTCAAATGTGTCATGAATCCATAGTGGATTCATCCGGGTTTATAGGGTTAAAGGCCCTCAAATTCAAACAAGAATTTTGAAATAAAATGCTTTCTGTGAATTACTATGAAAAACGTGATGATGTGAAGTTTATTATTTATTTATTATTAAAAATGATTATGAGCAAATAATTGATAAGCACTTCCTTATATTCAAATTGGGACCATATTTGTACTAATATGGGACTCTCCCTTTAGTCTGATTGGAACTTTATGTGTGTAATAAGGGCCCATTCTGCAATTCTATTTGCACTGGAGTCAATTTATATAACAAAAGAAGACCCTCTCTTATTCTTATATAAGAGTCCCTTTCTATTATATTATTTAAAAGTGTAATCTTGGCCCTTTAAGTTCTCGGGAAATTTAAGGAGAGAGATGGGTTATAACTCTTTTCGTACATTCTCCAAATGTATGTATTTTAATAACCAAATAACCAAAATATAATATAAGCTAGTGGAATTAATTTAAGAAACCATGAGCTTTTCAATTATCGAGACCTTTAATTAATAATATAAACTATGAATTTTAGTCAAAGGGAGAAATCTTTTATCATTTTTAATTTTTTAAATAGAAAAGTCTTCCTTATAGTATCAGCTGAAACTGTTATAATGACACATGTTAATTTAGTAATAGTATTTAAATTTTCTCTGTGCGTAACATCATTAAAGATAATATAATTTCTTAAAATAATGATGTGAATACTGTTCATATGAATGATAAAATTAGGATGTTCGATGATAGTATTTAAAAAATATACTCATTCAGAAAAAAAAAGTTAAAGATATAAATATTTGTGATGAATTTAATATATTTATATTAAAAAATAATAATGAATGACTGAAACGATTTTATTTCAGATAAATTAAAATTATTTATTAATGTTTCTAATACATTTTAATAATAGTTTTGCGAATAGTTGTAATGTCAAAAATGCCTTCCTTCAGAATTTCTAAGATGATAATAAATAAAGGCACGTTTTATCAGCTTTATAATAATTATCTCATATTATATATATATCTATCATTTTTTTATTGATTTCGTGAAATAATGTTTTTAAACATTACTTAAATATAAATAAAGACAATAAGGACAGTTAAATTGATAGTTTCGCCTTATCGCTTCGATGACAAAATTGTTTTTAACATTGTTAATTAATTCAATTTGTTCTGATTTTTTTATTTTCTAACTTTGTATTTTAACTTTGTTTTCAAATTGTTTTCAAACGATGGAGATAAGCAATATCTTTTCTCACAAATAAATTACAATATAGCGTTCATATCTGAAAATCACGTACTGAATACCAACCATTCATTCCATTCATAGACACTGAACATGATATTGTTTAATTTGTAGAGAAATTTTAAATTGGCTTTTATCTAGCTCGAAATAAATTAGATGATATTATATTAGTAAAAACATTTATGTGGACAATAATATGTTCTGTTATATATAAGTATATACTTAGCAAATTATTCATTATGGAGTTTTTTTAATTTTTTTTCTAAAAATCCTTCGTTGAACTGTGTCAAATATGGACATTATAATAACTTAAAATACCTGAATTTACTTTATAAAAGCAGTATTAACTTAGATGTAAGAAATTGTTAAACCCCTATATTCTCCAATACCAACTTGCGTATGATATTCATTTCACTATTCCTTTTGTATTGATAAGATGCAATTATTGAAAGAGTGTCTATTGATTAAATAGTAAGTAGAATATGGTTCAGTAAACATAGTGTAACTCTTTGTAAAAGCGTTTCACATCATTTTTCAATTGCTCAACTCAAAAATACTTTTTTAAAACCGCTGTTTTTCTCAATTACTTTTTTATTAAAATAATGTGTTATTTAATAATAATCTTCAGAAAAATGAAAAAATATCGTCCTAAAGTGTTAACATTATCATTCCTTTTCGTCTTTCTTTTTTATGCAGAAATATTATTCTACTAATCACGAAGAATTAATGGAACATATTATTTTAAAAACGTGGGAGATTTAGACTCTACGTTGGCTACAAATGGATTGCCTTTTATTTAATTTAAGACGATATATATTCTCATTTTTTCAAAGATTATTATTAAATAACGAATTATTTTAGTAAAAAAAGTAATCGAGAAAAATAGCAGTTCCAATAAAATGTTCTTCAGTTGAGCAATTGAAGGGTGATATGAAACGCTTTACAAAGAGTTACACTATGTTTACTCAACCATATTCTACTTACTATTTAATCAATAGTTTCAATAATTTCAATAACTGTTTCAATAATTGCACCTTATCAATACAAAATGAATAGTGAAATGAATATCATACGAAAGTTTTTATTGGAGAATACAAATATATATATTATAGGGGTTTTAACAATATCTGATATATATGTTCATACTGCTTTTATTAAGTAAATTAAGGTATTTAAGTTATTATAATGTCCATATTAGACACAGTTCAATGAAGGATTTTTAGAGAGAAAAAAAATATATTCCATAGTGATTAATTTGCTAACTATATACTTATACTGTATATAACAGAACATATTAGTGTCCACATACATGCTTTTACTAATATAATATCATCTAATTTATTTCGAGCTAGGTAAAACCCAATTTAAAATTTCTCTACAAATTAAAAAAATCATGTTCAGTGTCTATGAATAGAATGAATGATAGGTATTCAGTACGTGATTTTCAGATATGAACGGCTTTACTGTAATTTCTTTGTGAGAAAAGATATTGCTTGTCCCCATCGTTTGAATTTTTTTTTAGAAATTAGCACGGTTATAAGTTAAAAGACGAAGTTAGAAAATAAAAAAATTAGAACACACTGGACGTTTTAAGAGAGAAGAGGTCCGATCTGTTCTGTATAAGAGAGAAGTATGAGTTTCCAACTTCCAATCAAAAACAAGCGGGAAATTCTGAACGCTCATTGGCTTACAGCATGCTGACGAAAGAGGATGTGAGATCACGGGACCCGATGATCAATGATTATTACCGTAAAGACAAAAATGGGTTTAGAAAAACTCCTTATGGAATTCCCAAATCGACTAGGGAACCCCAAATCTGGAATCCATGTCCCCGATTTAGTCGGAAACGACCTTGATCTAGTTGAAATCGGCCAATAGGAACACGATTTACAAATTGGTTTCGGTTTCGGGGGGGGGGGGGCAATTTAAAAAAATGGTTTCGGTTTCAGGGAGGTGAAGTAGAAGTCACACTCCCATACTAACTGCCTTGATCACAAAATTGTTTTTAATAATATTACTTCAGAATTTCCTATTTTTTTATTCTCTTTATTTTAAACTATTTTGGAAGCTACAATTTCAAAATACCAATAGTTAATGTACTGTATAAAAAAATATGTATTTGGAAATACAATGTAAGATGCTAACTTTTACTTTCTTTCAAATGTGGCAGATCGCAATTTAGCCGTTCATATCTGATAATCAGGTGCTGCATACCTATAATATACCATTCATTCCATTCATAGATACTGAACATTATTGTAAAGATTTTTAGACAGATTTTAGTTTTGCTTTTATTTTGCTTGAAATAAATTAGATGATATTATATTAGTATAATAATTTCTGAGGACAATACTGCTGTCCGAAGGCAGCTCGACGTCATCTCCAAAACCATTTTGTTTGGAAAACGCAAAAAACAGTTTTTCTTAATAACTTTGTTATTTATTATCCGATTGCACTCATTTAAACATATTGTTGCGTAAAACTAAAAATTACATCTAGTGGTTACATTTATACATCATAAAGTGTAATAGGGAAAGTACAAGGTGGATGACGTCTTTCTGCCTTTGGCACATTTTAACTACATTTAACCATTGCGACCTGCGATGGCCTCATGCCACAAAATGGCAGCTTCTCCATCTTTAATATCAGCATCTCGACGTGCTGTTTTCGATTTTTGAAAAGCGAGAAGAGTGAATGTCTCGTTATATGTTGCTAAGCGTGAGAAAAAATATACTCTTTCTGAGGAAGGATAGGCAGCACCAGAACTTTCATCAGATCGGCACTAACCGTATTTTCTCCTGGTGCCCAGTCCTTATCAACATCAGAACGATAGGCTGTTCGCGCTTTGATTACATTGGCCACATTCTGAACATACAATATCTTGCAAGAATCGCACATATTGCTCTCTTTTTATTATGTATATTAAACACTGCACATACTTCGCACTCCTCATGCCCGAGTGTTGTAAAACTAATATTCAATGCGTGAACTTCTTTGCGATAAGTCTGCATGCTGAGCTTATAAAAATGCCGCTGGATGAAGTCTTCGTGCATCCTTTTGAATAGTGATATGGGCTGGGAGGTACAAACATTTGTGAGCATGTTTAAGGCGATAATGTGGTTCAAATGGTCTATAGCTCATCATATGCTCCTTGATAATGGTGTGGTCTAGTTTGTTGAAGGGAGTGTGTCTACCACGTTGGTCTATGTGGGGGTAATGCTTCCATTTGATCTAGTGGCGAGCATAACATAGTTATTCGATTTTGGTGCCTAACCCAACGTCGTTAAGAAGAAACGTTTACAAACAGAAACGTGCTCTGTTGAATTAGCTAAAGTGGGCAGTCTCCATTGTAATCGGACACTTTTTTGACGTTCATGTTCTCTTGAGAGTCGCTCCCTTGCTATGGCTTTCCTTTCGAGAGTAGTTCTGAGCCAAAGCTGCTGTTGTACTTTGTCCATTGCCTAAAATTGCGAATTACGGCGATGTCTATCACTTTCGTTGACTTGCATAGAACACTGATTGGAGCAAGACGGTGGGCATCCCGCAACTTTCACAGGGTGTGCTTGAGAGTCTCGGATAATTCGATCGGGAATAGTTCGACATCTTCTCTTTGACGGAGGAAGTGCTGTAGGCGATATCGTAGGAGGCGACGTGGACGTTGTTGTAGGAGGAGACGTGGACGTTGTTGTAGGAGGCGACGTGGACGTTGTTCTAGGAGGCGACGTGGACGTTGTTGTAGGAGGCGACGTGGACGTTGTTGTAGGAGGCGACGTGGACGTTGTTGTAGGAGGCGACGTAGACTTTGGTGTAAGGGATACAGAGGTTGATGTAGAGGATACACCAGTTATTTCTTTTAGAAAGTCAAAACTGACATCAACCAGAGAAATGTTGTTGAGGAAATCATTAATTAATAGTGATATTGATGTATCGCTCATATGGGCTGCCTCGACCTCTATTTCATTGTCCACTTCTGCAGGTTTAAAGTCAAAACTAACATCAACCACAGAAATGTCGTTGTGGGAATCATTAATTAATAGTGATATTGATGTATCGTTCATATCGGCGGCCTCGACCTCTATTGCATTTTCCACTGCTGCAGGTTGTCGTCTGAAAATAAAGAATTATAAAGTTATAAAAGTACAATTAATAAAAATATTTTTAATAACTTTATTGTCAGTTTATTAACTACTTAAAAAGTTCGGTAATAAATTGAGTGTATCAATATATTTAGATATTGATTATATTGATTATTAAAATAATTCAAGTTTTAATATTATAATATAGTATAATCATTATAATATTACCATAATAAGGCAAACAATAAAAGTATTTAAATTTAACTTTTAACGATTTCAACCATTTTTCTTCCTGGACTAAGCATTGTAATATGTTTTGATGATATTGTACGAGAATTTATTTAATTGCAAAGAAGACCGCAATTCAAATTACATTGCGGTCAGTATTTTATTAATAATCTTATAATCAATATAGTCAGAATCTAATAATCAATATAACATATTACAATGCATCTGCGAGCATGTTTAAATCGGACTGCAATGTAATTAGTCTCAGCTGCTGATGCAGCTTCGACTTAATAATTGCATTGCAGTCCTCATTGCTGACACCAGAAAGGGAGTTGAATTTCAAAGGGCCTTGCTCCTTTGTCCTGTCTGTGACAAATCACAGAACAGCAAGCATTTGCGGCGCCATCTCCACACCCACAAACTGACGGATGAGCATATTAACATCCTTTGCACAGGGGCCTACAGCCGGCGTAAAGTGGGCGAGAGTTGAAGGAGTGCCCCTTATGTCACGTTTTCGTAAGTTAAATATATTTATTATCTTTTGTTCCATTCTATCCACGATGGAGCATACTGAACACGCTGAGACAGTGCTTCAATTTTGTAATCGATCGTCCTAAATATACACATCATAGCTCAATATAGGATCAAATATATTATATGAAAATTTTGTAAGTACACGTAAACACTTCAAATAAAACAACTTTACCAAATAGGCAAATCCGCATTTTTAATAATTTGTGTCTACTAAACAGTGTGAAGTTATATAAAAATATTAAACTATATTTTTATCAAATTTCACTAGATCCATCATACTACAGTCTATTCTGGCTAATCCGATCTTAAAAACCCTTTTATTTAGATATGACATATTTATTATTTTTATTGCATAAAGAAACATATTTTGCCAGAGAGAAGTATTTTTGATATCTGGCCTTCTTGAGTGTAAATTAGATAAAAAGTTTTTAAACACCAAGAAGCAAGTTCAAATTCCTCTGAACTCCGTTTATTTAGATGATAGTGCTGACAAACAATATAATCATTTTTCAACTACTGGTAATGCTTCAGCTTGGTGGAAAGAAAATCTAAGTCTTTATCAATCTGATCATAATATCATTATCAACAATGAAATGCTTGTAATAATTGCGACAAAACAACGCAAACGAAATATTGATGGCACCTTGTGTCATGAATTTTTCATAGATATTTTTCAAATAATCATTTAAAATTCGTGTCTGCTTTTGTTCACTTTCCACTTTCGAGAAATCTCTTTTCCCAGGCATACATCGGCT
>JAUZND010011688.1:0-28730 GCA_034780555.1 Coelogynopora nodosa | reverse complement strand
CTACTGTCGCTTGCAACAAATAGTCCTGGTAGGGGTTCAACCAGAAATTGTCGCTTACAACATATTAACTGTTTATATTCACTCCAAAACTTGGACACACGTTAGAACAAAATAATAATATGGATAATAATTATTAAAAAAAAATCAATTTTCGAAAAATGGTGCTTAGGCCACTTAGACCTT
The DNA here is from genome assembly GCA_034780555.1 of Coelogynopora nodosa. NCBI lineage: Eukaryota > Metazoa > Platyhelminthes > Proseriata > Coelogynoporidae > Coelogynopora > Coelogynopora nodosa. Next base: position 28,547 of record JAUZND010011688.1, on the reverse strand, counting down.
GTAGCAGCGAATTGTAAAGAGGGCTGTTTTTAAAAAGGTTTTACGTTTTAGATGCTAAACATTTCATTTTAAAAAAGGGTGTTTGAAAATTAGAAAATTTAGTACTTTTCAAAAAACAATAAATTTAATTTTTTTATTAAAATTTTGATTATTTGGTACTCTAGAATTCACACAATAATGCTATTACAGCTTTTTTTTATATGAGCTGTAGTAATACTTACCATTGTCTATATTACCGATTACTGCATGTTACTTTTAATTATTGTTTTTTGTTGTAGAAAATATTAAGGATAAACAGATCTTCGTAAACCTTAATCAATGAAATGGCCATTAGCCAACATACTTGCACAGATTATAAATGTTTACAGACCAATGTTTCGTTGTAATTAACCAGGGATATGATTATTCCGGTTTTTAAGGCACTTGAGGTTAAGTTTAAAAATGCTGTCATTTCTTGGGTGACAGTGAACTATTACTTGGTTCTCTTTTGCCTTGTGGGTGTATACATATTATAAAGTTGGGTACAGCTTTAAACAATTAAAATGGCACAAAAAGATGTTATGGGAACCCTCATTAGTTCCTGTTTTTTTGTCTCCATTGTCACAACCAATCAGTAAATTTAAATTCAATTACCATCTTTACGCGAACGACACTCAAATTTGGCTATAAATTGAAAACTCTCATGATACAAGCCAGAAAATTTAACAAGTTATTTATTAATTTACAAGCGATTTACGTCTGGATGTCTACGAACAAACTAAAATTAAACCCCTCCAAAACTAACTTACTCATCCACTCAACAAATCCACTTGCTGATTGCCAAATCGTGTTACGCTTTAATGGTATGGACCTCAGCCCGATATCCAGACTAATCTTGGAGTTCTTTTTGATGCAACGCTATCGTTCAACGACCATACTACAGATGTTTGCAAATCTTGTTATTGCTTTAATTTTATCACACGATTGGATTTTTGCAGTGTTATATTAATAGACCTTCAATAGCGTTTATTAATGAATTTACAGCGTGTACAAAATGCGCCGCTAGACTCGCAACTGGATCACCATGGCTCAACCCATCTGCACCCCTCCTTCAAAGGCTACATTGGTTACCGAAAAGACACCACAGTCTCTTCAAACTCCACCAGTACACCCATCGCGCTATACATGGAACTGCTCCTCAATATCTCCAAAAATTTTGGTCACAATCAAACTGACTGATCGACTAACAAGACAATTTGCTCCCATCACCATTGTAGCAAAACCCTCAAAATCAAAGCGAGTAGGCGATCGAGCATTCACCGTTGCAGCTCCCACAGGGTTCATACGCTTCTGGAAAACTTGGAAAAGTCAGGGACTTCTGTGAAATAAGGTGAACATTTCAAAAAGGTCAGGGAATTTTGTATCACTAAAAAATGATTTTTTTTGCTTAGAGAATTGTCAGAATATAAATTGGAATCTAACCCATCATCACCTAAGTTACTTGAGATAGGCAGTTGTGGTCTCCATGTACTGCATGGAGCATATAAAAATGGTCAAAAAGCTGCTAATTGGCAAATAGCTCAATTTTTTCAAGGTTGCTATCATCTTTTCAAAGATTTACCTGCTCGTAGGAGTGATTTCATGTATGCAAATGATATTGCTGATGAAGAAAATAGAGCAGTATCTTTCCTTTTTTCCAAAAAAGTTTGTTGGCCATAGATGGTTGGAAAATGGTTCTGTCATCACCCGAATTCTTGAAATTAAGGACAAGCTGGTTTTTTATCTTAGATATATCCTTCAAAAGCCAAAATCACAACAACCAAAGTCACAGTCATTCCAAAATGTTGTTTTTCATATATATATGGAGATTACAAATTTAATGTCTGTTGTGGTCAATTAGAATTTTCTAAATATGTATGCCAAACAATTGAACCTTTTCTTGTGAAATTCCAAGTTGAATGTCCTCTTGCAATATTCCTGAATGAAGATATTACAAAATTACTACAAACATTGCTTTCAATGTTTATCACTGATGAAGTGTTAGCAAAAAGAACATCTGCATAAAAAATGTGTTCTATTGATCTGGATGATACCAAGAATCATAAACTTTCTCAAGATGTTGATAAGGTTTTGGCGCAAAAAAATTACACAAAAAGATTGGCCCCAAAAGAGAAATTGGATTTTAACAATAACTGTAAACCATTTCTTATTGCACTTTGTAAAAAAATTGTATCACGTTCACCACTTAAATATCGCTTAACTTTGGCCATTTCAGCTCTTTCTCCTTTTATAATTACACAAACACTTATAACTACATTTAAGATGTATATAGATAAATGGTCTACATTTAAATGTATAATATAATGCTTATGAACTGTATACACTAATCTACATCTTATATTTGGCATATCATTACAATACGTGCCAATGGTATGTAATATTTTTTCAGGAATTTTGTAAAATAATCTCTGAAAAACCTGGAAAAATCAGGGAATTTTGTTGAGCAAATGGTGTATGAACCCTGTCCCACTAAATGGAACAAGTTACCATCTTCACTGAGATTGTTGTCAGACTTTAATATATGTAAGACTAATCTTAAAACATACATATTTACACTTCCTACATAAGATAACCTAATTTACATTCTCCTAACTTTTTGTCTAAATTGTATGTTAAATTTTATTCTTAGTTGACATTGTGTATACATTTTGCAGCGCTTTACAAATACATAACTATTATTATTATAAAGGGGAAGCGTTGACTGTAATACTATCAATCATTGAGACAATAATACCAAGATATTTTTAGATATCAATATGTTACTTCTTATTAACGAAAGTGAATGTGAGATTTCATTTTCAAGTTAATGTGGAGGAGGATAAGGGTAGACTCGACTCCTATGTCAAGGCTCAAGTATTTGTAATACCGTCCTTGTTGTATGCTTATAACGTACTGTAACGTTCATACTTGACCTGTCTCTTCACCTTCTAATTAAGGATTGCGTGCACGATTAACAACTTACACTAATTTAAGTGTCCCAAAAGTGAAACACATTTAATAAAACTGTGTTTGGTATTTTGATATGTCAATTATATTATGATATCAACATAATTTGAGTCAATACTATGGAAGTTAACACGTTCATTTGCTCCAACTTTTCTTGATATATACAAGGAGTTGACAGAGATAACCTTACTGGATCTAAACATTGATTAACAAGTGACCACTAGATGTCCTCCCACTCTCCGTGTTTCGTTTATTCGGGATATTTATTTTGCTACAAGTAACCTCATGTATTATATGCAGCAGCCAACATTCTGTTGAACGTCTAATATTTACCGCATATAAGACAACGTGACAGGAGATTTCAACATTTATATATTATAAAAGAAATATTGTTCAACGTCTTAATATCGACTATGTTACTTAGTTACACGGAACACATTCCAAATTTATGAAATATTAAGACACTTGAGATATCTAATATTATGTAAATGCTGAAACGTATTATATGGCACGAAATGTTTCATGTATAATTGTTTATAGAAAAAAATTATTGAATGATATTTTTAGATTGAATCTTAGATAAAACCAGAAATGTGTTATATTTATGTAATTCTTTTGTATTTATCAAAAATTTATTATATTTTTTTGTGTAAGCGTTTTTTAAATTTTGTTTAAACAACTTTCTTACATTGTTTTCCGATAAAAATATCCATTTTATAAATTGTGACCATGAATCAGTGACAACATTGATGATAAGGCTCAAAACTGTAGGCCTACAATCCATTCATTTATTAGCGTTGAATAAATCTGAAGATGAAGTATTACCAACTAGATCAACCTCATTCCACAGAAGTGATTAGGAATATTAGTAAATCAAATGTAAAAATGAAAGCCTTTTACGTTTGAATTATTTATAGAATTTGACATTGTAATTAATAATTTTAACGTTTCCAGACTTATTCTTATGTGTTCTATCATAGTAATTATCGGCTGTATATGCATAGTAAACATATTAAATTATGTTGCAATCAGAAATCATAATTGACAATGTTCCCTAGTAGTATATGTAATGTTTATTTAGCGGTACACAGTCTTCGACCGTGAAACTTCTCCTTTGTCAGAATCATGTGCGCTCTAACTAATGCAATCCATAGTTCAGATTATAATAATTGGGAATTAGTTCTAAATTTACGTTCTTTGTTTGCACATATTTTTTAGCTCCAATTTTAAATACCGACCATATTCGATTAGATTTGACTTCGTGAATTATACGTGTCATTTTTAAAATGACGATTACATGTTAACTAGGTTACATATAAAATGTTTTTTACATCCATTGTCTATATTTGTTTCTTTTAAAGAAAATATACAATTTATATTTTTTCACACGAACAAAAATATTACGACGATTAAATTGTCAGAGCTGAATTCATTCTCGACTATCCCATAAATATAATAGTTATGATTATAAACATTTGTTTAAAGGTGGGAGTAAACTGTCGTCATGCTATTATTAGTTAGGAATAAAATAAAAACATTCACTCAGTTAAAAGTTCATATTTCTAATAAGAATTTAAATTATGAACAAATTATCATGTGCGTTGTGTAGTGACATACTTCTGTTACAATATCAAGGATGATAACATCTTCAAGCACACCTTGCTATTTATAATTAGTAAGGTTTTTTACAATGAAGAAAGATATTTGAAAATGATTATATTAATTTTCTGATGAATGGTGTGAAAATGTTATCATGACATTATCAAGAGATTGCAGTGTTTGACGTTTATGATTAATCTCATTTCTGATAAATTTCAGAGAAAAATTAACTTAGATACCTTGAACAATAACTTAGAAAAATTCTGAATAGATATTACACTGTTTTTTAATTAATAATTATCAATTAATAGACTACATTTTAATGTAGTAGAGCCGAGGTTGTGATATTAGCTAATTCGAATGCTTTACATCATATTTTATATTATAGTTTCAAACATATATCTTAAAGATTATACATTTATTCAATATTAAATTATTAAAAAGGTAATATTATAATAAAAAATATGTCAATTTTTTTCATTTGCTGTAAAGATTGTTATAAATAAATCCTTGTTTCCACAATTTTATTCACTATGAAGGTTATTTCGCTAAATTTCACATTTAATATAATACCTTACACTGAGCTGCTGAGTTGTGCTTTGCAGTCGTTAGTAGCGCAAAAACTATTTCCTGTGCGAAGACCAGACCTGTATTAGGAGTTACAATGGGATTTGGCAATAAACTAATGATGTATTGTAGATAATACCTTCATAGATGATTGCATCACTCTGACGGTGGTTTGTGTTGCAGATACAATCGACTGGTAGCGATTCCTTCGACTCTGTCAAATTGTGTCCAGTTGGAAGAGTTCAATATTGAAAACAATTCCGTATCCACGTTACCCGTAAGTTGTAGTTTACAGAGCCTTATATTTCGGTAGTTTTGACTCTGACTATGCACTATGCTCTCCCACTCATTACATTCTTTTAAGTATTTTCCTATTTATCTAAAGTTCCACTTGTATTAACACATCAACGTGAATGATCTTGTCAATCAGGGGTACATTTTCCTCCAAAATATAGTTTGAAAGTTCGCAAGAGATTTCAGATTTTCAATGTCCATTTTTATAAATTGCAAAAGTTTTTTAAACAAATTTTAAAACATTTTATCAATTAATTAATTTTTTCACTTTATAGTTTCAAATGTCACAATTTAAGCAACATCATTAACTTACTATACAGTAGTGTAACTTGTTAACTAATATTGCTTACATTTCTATAATTCAAGGGTTAATAAAATAAAGATTAATTTGATATATAATGTTGATGAACTTATGTTAACTTTATATTTTATAACTTTATTCTCTTACGCTGATAATAAATATTCATTATTATTGCTTATTTATAATCTACAGTTTTTTGATATTTTAAAATATTAATCCCACCCTATCTTGGACCATGATTCTTTGAACATTGTTAATTCATTTTCTTTCAATAATTGTAGTTGCATTAGAAAACCAGGTCAATATTTCGCTTTTGTGAATACTTTTCTCCTCGTCATTCTATAAATACATCTCTCTCGCTCTCTCTCTCTCTCGCTCCCCCTCAGGAAACGCTTCTCTCGAGTCTCCCCAACCTCAAGAGTGTGACTTTGTCGAGGAACTCATTCTCCAGCTTTCCACCCGGCGGCCCGACTCAATTCACGACAGCACTGGTGCGTGGTCTGGATTTGGGTCCCCCCTCCCCCCCACATCCTCCTCCTCCTTCTCATAGTCGCCGCCACATCGTTAACAGACTACTTATATACTTAGCAGCGGCTAGGGGAAATGTCTGTAGGATCCTAGCGTTGCCGTTATTAGAGTGGGGCGTATTTAAGTTTGCCGCCGTCTGCTGTACTCTTAAAAGTTGGATCCGCTTTCATATAGCCGTCTAGAGTGGTGCTGTTTCCATTCTTCGTTTCTATCTGTTCTCATTTCGTAGTATCTAATCTTGTTTTAGAGCATTATTTTATATGTTTGTATTTTCATGAATTTTTTGATATCGTTTTAATTATTTCGATTTAATTGTATTATGTCATAGGTATTTTATACTGTAAAAGTGGAAAATACTGGTTGGTCATTGGATCAAAATTGGTTTCATTATTGTGTTTATACATCGAAATTTTTGACATAGTAAAATCTGTTACGAGAGTACGATCAAATTTCCTCTAACCACTCAAAAGTCTTGAGTGATTAGATCGAAATTTTTTATGAAGCCTGCATATATTACATCTTCCACGTGGGCAGATATCTAGCGTACCGTATGTTATGTATTTCTTCACTTGGAACCATAATTAGTATTTACTGTATATAGATTTCGTTTCTCGCTTGTTTATAATACTTCTTTCTACCTTCAAGAAGGTACAGTGCTGGATAGGGATTATCATGTATTTAAAAAGTAAATACTGTCATATTTACAAATATTAAAGCATCAGGGCCAATTCACCATGAATATGCGGGAATTAACAGGAAATGTTACACTAATTTTTTCCTTGTGTTTTCCTAGTGTTTTTTAGTGAAATTTATTATAATATTATGATCATTAGTAATTGTTTTTTTTATATATTAAAGTAAACATAGGAAAGAACGTTATTATAACATTTTAATAAAATATGTAAATAATTAAATTAAACTAAAAAACCCTAACGTCATAAATTTTTAGTTTGTAAAAAAAGTTACTATGGCGGTATAGAAAGCTTTTCTACTATTTTTTCTGAGATTTCTATGAAAATATTACCGTGATTACTGAGAAATACACCCTTTTAATCATGATATTGTTATTTTCTTTCACCACATTGCGTTTATTCATTAAGTCAAACTTTAAATTCCTTACAAAATATGTTGATAGGTGATCAATCGGTTACATAATTTTAATAGGAAATAACTGAAGTTAATATTGCACTAATGTAGAGAAAACTTACATATTACCAAACAGTTTCAACAAAGAAAGAATAAATTGCTAAATGGTCATCCTTTATGCCGCTGTAATGAGACCTTAGCCGTTTATTATTAACAAGAAGCTGAGAGTCAATTTTGCTAATAATTTTAATAGTTGGTTGAATTACAAGGTGTCGGTGGTAATACTCGTTAAAATCTGTTAAAGTCTTCCTTGGCTTTTCTTTTTATATAGTTCAATCAAATCTGTAACATATGTATATTCCAAGTGAATTATGTCTATGAACTAGCGCTATCAGTCTCAGCGAAGTTGTCCTTTAAAAGAAATGAATCGATGATCTATGTCTGGTTTGTTTCTTGGTGTTAGGCCATCAACATGGATCACAACCACATTGTACACATTCCTGTCGGTATCTTCTCCTAGGCAAGGCTTCTCACGAAGCTCAATCTACGGGACAATGACATCGCCCAGCTCTATCCCAACGGTCAGTGCTCTATACCTCAATATTAGTGGTCATACCTCAATAGTTTAGTGGATAAGTTTGATTGATTTGTTGCGCACTATATACACCATGTTTATTATATTGATATCCTAGTCTTTAGCACAAGGATTTGTGATTTGTTAAATAGTTTGAAAATTCACAAAGTGATTTAAATACAGCTTTGTAAATGTTCCCCCATTTTGTTCATTGACAACGATTGTGTGTTAAATTAATATTAAATGAAACATTTTAACTTTGTAATTCAGCGAGTTGTGTTCATACAATGTTAGTTTACTTGTTTACTTCATTTAGTCACATGTTTAAATATCATAACACTCTTCAGTCTAATTTAGTCCGTATAGTGAATTTAATTTAACTTAATCCCAAATTGTAAGAATCTACAAAGTAAACTGTAATAATTACCAGTCTTCTTATTTTTCATGAAACTAGTGGAGATTTAAATATTCACTTGAAAGAATATCGCAGGAAAACTTTGTGAAACAATTCTGAAATCCGTGTTTATATTCATGTTAATATAGCTCAAAATTGGAAGGATTCCTAATTACGTAAAATAATTGAATCCAGTTTTATTGTTAAAAAGAAGAACATCTCTCTCAATTCTAGCCTGTAGATCTTGCCATTAGTAAATTAATTATTGGGTCAATCACGTCACGTCACGTCGTAACTTGTTCTTAATCTCTAATGTTCTCTTTTTATGCCACTATATATCGTCTGTACATTATATCAAATTCGGTTACTTGTACGCTAGGTTAGGCGTAAAAACACCCCCGCTTTTGGGGACTATTTTACGATTTATTGGGAGTTTTTTTAACGATTTTTTTTGAAGGTTTTATTATTATTACGATTTTATAGTCGTTTTGTACCAATTCTGAATACAGGCAGTATTGATATTTTGTCTGTTCTTACAATCCGTATAGCTCAAACCCTTTCATGATTTTGATGAAGGCCCACAAATTCATTCTCTTTATAAAACAATACACAACACATGTTTCTCAATAATCTATTTGTTAGGTTTGTAAAACTGGCTGCTCGATTTGCATTATATTTCTGAATAGTAATTATGTAAACAGTTATTTTCTTTACATTTAATGGTCTGATTTCATAGGTCGGGGGGCTATTTAATTATAATTTTTATCTTTGAAGTAGTTTTATTGTTTAAAAAAAAATTATTTTGGTGTTGCATACACTCATTTAATTTCTTCGTCCACATTTTTAGATATATCACATTTTCTAATTTATGTATTGCTTAATATAAATATGATGTTTCTTTTTAAACATTTATAAAACACAACCGATTATTTGTGCCTTGTCTAGCACATTGACTCAGACATGTAAAATAATAACCAACCTACCTAAAGCTACATAGGCTACTCGAATATCATCAATAATCAACACAAGTGTACATTTCAAAGATGTTATCTCCTATTTTTGTATCGTGGGAGTTTTGTTATTCTTGCTTTCATATCCAATTATTTTCTTTTCCAAAACATTCTGTCTTGAATAAAATTATTTTCTGAAGAGTGGATTTAGGTAGACGAGTGGGCATGCATGCGTGCGAGCAACAATTATTAGCAATTTAATCAGGCATTACTGTTGAAAATTTGCTACTTTTGAAAAGAACAGTCTGTATATTGTAAATATGTGTTTTGTTAGTTTTTTTAAATTCTCTTCATAAATAAATTAGAATTTTATTTTAAAATGTCACTTCGGGACGGCTATTTGTCTTTAAATAAAAATGAAAATCGTAATTTCTCAACTTTGTAGATATTTTCCAAACTGTTTGGGATTTTCAAAATTGATTATGAAAAGAAGAGATGAGTTTCGATGACAAGTCGTCATTTTCAACAAAATACATTAACATGATAATTATTCAAATGATTTACAAACATTTTCATTAATTTCAAAATTATATGAAATTACTGACATCAAACTAAATAGGGAAATATAAATTATAAACCCAAAAAACAAGTGTTTGATACGAGTGTGGTCACTTTGGTTAATATGCCAGGATCTGATATCAGCTTTATGTTTACTTCTGTAGTACCTGCCCAGTAATACTTACTAATTAGTTAGTTCACAAGTGGCAGTAGTCTTGATGTGAACTTGCTTATTGTTTATTTAGATCTTCAGAATAAGCATTAGGCTTTTTAAAAGTAAAGTAAAGTAATCCTAGCATTTTAAAGCCATTCAAATGGGATATTTTCAAGGTTCCTTTTCACGAGAAGTTGGGAAAAACTAATGTGCACCTTTTGTGGGTAATATTACATTAAATTAGGAGCCTCTTAAAAATGTAGTTTACTTTTAGGATAAATATCTGAAAGATTGAAATTACTGTATGTAACTCAAGACAAACCAGAAAGTTGACAATCTACAACCAAATTATTTTAATTATATTCATCTTGATCCTCACTGATATTCTGCCCTATTATTACTTTTTGTTTTTAAATGTGGTTAATCATGAATTTGTTTTGTTTTAATTAATCTTTACTACCTTGATTATCAAACAATAAACTATTTATATTATAAATATATTTTCTAATTAATTTTTACTAAACGAAACTATAGAAATGCATATCGCATGTAGATTCTGTTGACTGTAAAATACCATAATAAAAGAAATGGCGGCACGGTTTGCAATGTACTGAAGGGTATAATTTATTACCTGGCCTAGTTTGACGAAAATTGTGTTTTTCGAAAGGTAACGTTGTCTGTATTTTTGTCCGACTGCTAGTTCTGATCAATATTTTTGTTGGTTCACTCTGAGGGTCATATCAGTCAGTGTGCATGTTTAACCATTACTGTGAATACCTGGAAAACTAGGCAGTTTATTTTTTATTGAGAAACAACGAACTGCAGCTATTTGCCAGATTAGGCCTTCGTAACTATTCTCCAACGATGAGATCGTGGATTAATAATTATTTTTGTTTTAATGTTTGATCTGTGTTTAAAATACCTCAAAATCGAAATATCCACCGAAACTTTGAATTAGTTTATGTACACGTTTCTGATAAACCTTGGTCAAGCAATAATAGTACTGTGTTTGTATTTTCATCCCCTGATAACACTTTATTGTCTAACATAGACATCAATAATTTTTTACATATATATTTATTATTTCAAATCTTTTAAATATCTTCTTTCAAAAAGTGAAATCCTGGTTTGAAAGTTTCATAAGAAACATGTCGGTTAACACGATTCAGACTTGATCCTACTTAATCTTGTTCAATTATCCAAACTCGTTAGAAAAGATATTACTAGCATTATGATAAACCCGTCCGTCCACAAAGGGTTGTATGCGCTATACTGTAGAATATAATTTTAAATTTTAATATAAAAATATTTATGAGTATAAACAATATCTGAAGTAAAAGTGTAATTATTTTGATTAACCCTTATTTTGTGTTTGATTAATTATTTGGTAGTTCGACGCTAAATGATAGTTTTAATAGTGGGTTTGATTGTTTTCCTTAATATCTATACATTAGTATATTTGTGTAAGCAAAAAATATTGTCAAGCTGTTACATTTCAATATTGATAATAATAATCAATAACAATTTCAATACAGAAAATTTCTAAAATATATATTTATTTGTTTTTAAATATTACTGGATCATCAATATAGCTAAAAATGTTCTCTTACTTGTTGATCCTAAAAAATAGATTGTCCGACTAATCAGGTTAAAATCAATTTGTAAAAAGTTGTCGGTTTCTATTGTATCTGGTCCACAAATCATTTTTTATCCAAGCGGCTAATTTTCAATTTGATAGCTTTTTATATAGTTTTAGATGTTTTGAACGGAAGACTTTAGCAGTGTAATAAGTGGTCCTTTAGCACAACCGATTTCTAAGCTGAATATGTTCTCGTCTCTACAACTAAATATTGTTAGTTCTAGTGAATTATTATTTGTCGGTTTATTACTTCGAAGCAATTAAAAAGTTTTTATGTAAAAAGGATGCCAGTAAATTTAATGAGGTCCTAATAGATGACTATATTTTGCTATGCACATAAATATACACCCTAATATATACATATATATATATATGTATTATTCTATATCCTACAAAGTCATTATCATATATTATTGTCAAAGTTACATTATTTGTTAGGATATTGATTTGAATTCTCATTAACTTTAGACACATTATGTTAGAAATGCTTTGATCTAGAGTTGGCTGCTGAGCTCTAAACTCAAAAACTCTACAAATCTATGTTGCGTGTACACATTATTATAGTATACTGCTTGCTGAACCAAGAATAAAAAGTATTCAATCTCCATTGACAACTATTTTTTAGCGTTTGAAGAGCAGGTGATGTCTGGCAACTCTCTCGAGCTTATCGATTCACGTGTGCATCCCCGGTGTACTTTTACGAGTTGTCTCTCTCTCTCTCTCTTTCAGGATCCTTTTCCTCTCTCCACACTAGTTCATTGATGCAATTATCTTGAGTAGACCGTCTATAGTTAGCTCTATACATTCATGGCTGCTTCATAGATGAGAGAGAGATAGACTGGAGTGGTGCCAAAGGTACCAGATAATGAGATTTAACTGGTTTAGTAATCTAACCATCCAATTCAGACCCAATTCATCTTGACTTCTGTAAAACATGCCGTTTTGATTTTTGACAAATATGTCTCATGGGCTTTTATTATTTAATGAAATATGCATATTGAGCTATTTTGTTATCAGATAAATATGTTTGTTTTATAATTATTAATTGTTCAGTCCGCTTTTATAATAAAAGGGGATCGTTAACTAATAACATATAACTATAGCAGCTATATCTTAGCTACCGTACTTCATAAAAGGGAAATCCTTTTATAACATTTTAATCGAAAATAAAGGGTCACTAAACTATTTAAAATACGCAATTGTCAGTAAAAATATTTCCATTCTTTGTTTATACCACCTTAATTAGCACTTCAGTTTAAGATTATAACGTGTTATTATACCTTATATTTACAATAATTAGTTTTATGACAACGGAGTCATTTGTAATTTTTTTCTCATAATTATATAACGCATTTTGTCAAAATGCATTTTATGCTATTATCATCCTCTGGAAAAATTTAAGTTTTTAAGTTTTTAAATATTGAAAGAATATAATAAATTACGGTCATGTTGACGTCATTAATAAAGTAGATATTTAATAAAACAATTTAAAATATATAACCCCTTTTTTCGATCATTTGAAAATGGCATCTCCTATATTCTGAACAACTTTTCTGGAATTCATTATTTTTTTGCTATGAAAATATACATAACTGCCTTATGTTAATTTGGATATAATTAAAGCATTATATATTGGAATAGTTTATAGAAGCTTTTGTAAAACCTTCAATGACAGATATCCAATAAACATAATATCTAATTTAACTAATTGAAGATAGTAGTTATTTATGTCACCTAACTTGGTTAACGACTTCCTGGTTTACATACCGTCAATCAAAATTTGTTTCTAATCCCCACCCTTCTGCAGTTAATTATAGTTCTTATATCAAAAAATCTAAAATTGTATTTGTTTGTTAACGATATTTAAAATATTAATTTTTATCTTTCGCAAACTTGCGTCACATGCTTTTTTCTCACGCTTGCATTTGTAATTTCGTCATTTGCCACACCTTGTGATGATACAATACCCATGAGGCGAAAATCTAACCTCCTATCTTCTCTCGATGGTTTTTATGGAATTCGCAATTTTATATCATTCCTAGAGTGGGATTGTTTAGCCACCTACGCAGAATACTTCTTCTCTTGCTCTTCCTAAACTAATAAAAAGATGACACAATTAATACTGTTCATACTTATCATCTAACTTTCTTGATACAACTTGATTTAAAGTTGTCATCTATGATGTGCATTTGTCGCGTAGGTTTTCGGGGTGTATTTCCTATATCTTCTAATTACAAGACAATTTGTTTATCACATAACGATTATCATGTGAGGAATGATACTATTGATTGGCGAGTGGTTGGTGATGATATCGATGTTTCTAACCTTATGGCAGTACTTTTATGGACTTTAATTTTGATGTACATTGTATTTACTCTTGGTAATATAATATGACCGCTTCATTTGAAACATGTATTAATGTAATTAATTAACTGGAATAGACTGGATTAAAAAGAATATTTGTCATATTTTAGTATTCGATATAACACTATTTAAGTAATAATAAGTAACGTGTTTAGTAATATACTTTAAAGGGTAATTGAAGCTTATCATTTTCAATTGTGGGGAAGCAGTACATTAAACTACAATCATTGCAGAGAAGTTGTGGTTTTAAGTGCATTTATTCGAATAAATTGCGGTTTTACCGAAATAATCAGTTTTAAATGTATTTCCAATGTAGTCGTTTGTTCCAATATTAAACAAACATACTTAATGGAGTGAAAATCATTTAAAGGTATAAATTAACATTATGCAATATTGTCCGCTTTCGTATTAATTAAACGTAGTATCTACTCATTAGTTCCACTACTTTCACAAGTATAACTATTTTATTTATATTAAATATAATATTATGTATGTAACTTTTTGGTAAGTATTATCTATTATAAATTATCATTAATTATAGAGTTAATGAGTTTAATTCATTTAAAACTGATTTTTTTTCCCGGTAAAACCGTGATTCATTTGATTTTTTGTTATTTAAATATTAACTGAACTACAATTCAATATATATAATATATATATATATAATAAACACTAGGACTAAATTAAAATAAGATAATCGAATCTGACAAATTACATAAAAGAGGCACTGAAAACCTATTCATACTTCATATTAATGTATATAATTATACCAGTTATTACAATGATGTCATACTATATAAATAACAAATTATAATTTACGATAATGTACAAATATGACTCTGTAAAGCGATTGACAACCGTACACAAGTATCTATGTATAGGGAATATGCGTATAGGTACATGTTTATTAGTTGACGTTATTTAGTTCACTAAAAAGAAAGGAAACTGTAAAACAATTTAAAAAAAGGTGTGAAATCGGAAGTATGTCTAACGGAAGGTAAGCCTACAGGTTTGTCATATAAAATTGTCATTCCATACTCACAATCGAAATTCTATGACTTTTTCTAAAGGAGACAAATTGAAGTAATTTTCGGAATATTTTCAATTAGCAATCCAACATGTGGATACTCTCGTGACCACTGCAGTTTTCTTTTATCTGAGTACAATGTTATGGCCACGCTGAGATTGTGACACATTAAATTAATTGACATGGTGATGACTTATGGGTCAAATTTAGAGCTATGCAATAATACGTCACGCTGGGATGAAGAAACAAGATTATGTATTATAAACCGGTTATGAATAATGACATACTATTAAGAAACTAATTTACTATGTTAACTATATTTTCAGAAAATCGGTTTATCTTACAGAAAATGTTCTTATATAATTTATTATGATTATTTTTGTTAGGGAAATCAATACTACTTCGTAATTTGAATATTCATGAATACAATAGAAGTGATGCTATTTTTAAACTTAAATTGTTTATAAAATGTATATTCATATAATCGTATATTCATTTCAGTGAGTTTATCACATGTCTTTGGTATAAACTAAAGTCAATTATGGTTATTTTCTAAAAATTGATAAACAATGTATATTATTATATTGCGTTCTTTTCAAACGATATTTTACTATTTTTATGTTAAAAATTATTTTACTGATCTCTTAAATAAATTTAAGTAAATAAAATTTACATTTATTTTCTTCTACTTTATAATACATTACAAGCTACATTATCTTGAACCTTTAATAATAATATTTTTAATAAGTAAAATGAATATTCAAAATGTAAAAATTCACTCACTTAACATTTTCTTGACTTTTATTGTCACAAATTAATTAAAATTAGACTGAATAGATGAAAAATTCTCCATCTAAGATTAATAGTTGTTCACCTCTTTTAATTGACAATCATTTGGTAATGGTTGGCGGCATGTGATGATACTTGCTGACTATGTCATGATTGAATGAAGCGAGCGCGGAAATCCCTCTACTTTCGTGTCTTGTAACCCAACCCTGTAGATGTGGCCACTTGGACCAGCCTAGTTGAGCTGGACATGGGCTCCAATCAGCTCTGTGTTCTTCCAATAGAGATTGGAAATCTGCACCAACTGGAGGTTCTCAGGCTCAACTACAATAGTCTTCGGGTGAGTATTGCTGGTAGCTCATGGCTTCTTGAGGGGAGGGGGGTTGTGGGTTGATTATTATTGAAGGCGTTGTGGGTAGGAATTTATAGAAAGTTATTGTCAACCTTTAAAATCGCGTTTTACATTGGGTATGCCACTAATTTAATGAGGATGTAATAATTGTTTGGTTTTGAATATGTAATTGATGACACTGTTTTGAACTTTAATTGACATTCATTGGTTGTCAATTCAGCTTTAGGGGTCTTATTTCCTACGGACATCCACCAACTCCTTGTTCTTTATGTTTGCTATTCATGTATAGCACCATTTTAATATTTGTTTAGGTTAGTAGATTAGATGGAATTATGTGTTCTGCTTAAGGAAATATTTAGTTCATTATGCCTTAATGATAATATCTTTATAGTTGGATGAGCATTATGAATAACATACTGTATATACTTGTAGCATTATCATTATTATCCTATTATAATAATATTAAAGGTATATTTTTTCTAGGAAATTTTTAATTTTCTGTTTGGAATTATAAGTATATTTTTTCTTCGTTTTTATTTGTATTACATTGCCCAACATATTATTTGCTAATGCGATTCATTTTTAACCAAATTACCGTTGGCGAAAGTGTACCTTCGGCCGAAAGCAGCATTATATATCATCTCATCGCTTCGTATTAGAAACACACAAAACTGTTATATGATTTTCTTCATGTTCTTGTTTTTTTAATAAGTGGATATTTTCTGTATTCACTGATTATAGTTCTTTATTTTTTCATAATGATTTCGACCATAAATATTTGTCTAAATTTGAGTAAAAATGTTGTTTTATTTCTTAAATTTAAACTCATAATTCATCTATCGTTGTGATTACATTAGTTTTAGCTGATTTGTGACCTTGATAAATAATTAAAATTAACCTATATGACTATTGAGTCATCATTTTATAAAAAAATTTCCGTGCTGTCAGTATTTGATTTTCTGGATCGTTTTTTCATTGCTAACATGAATTATTTTGAAATGCAGATTAATTTGTTTTGATATTACTACTCTTAGTAATATGTTAGTAATCATTTTGTTATTCAACAAAAATATTAAAAAATAAATATGAAAATAATATGTTGAATATGATTTAAAAAAAACAGAAACATGTATATTTATTTACTGTAGAGGGTTAGGGATATTTTAATATTATAATTTAAATTATTGTTATCGTTTTATCAAAAGTATTCAACAATACACTTCAATCGAATATCAGTCTCAGTTCCGCCTGTGTGTTAAGCTAACACTCTCTCCTGTTTTGTCTCTGCCATCAGAAACTTCCCGCAGAGATTGGCAACTTAAAACGTCTACGTGTCCTGGACTTGGAGTACAATCAATTGGATTCGTTACCAATTCAGATTGGACAAATGAACGAACTCACAGAGATCAATGTCATCTCGAATCGGTTGGAGACACTCCCGAGAAGTATCGGGTAAGTCATTCTATGTTAGTTTATAGATTATAACAACGTCTTATAATTGCTGTTATTCAGATATGGTTTATCTAGCTATGCAATTAATAATAATTAAGCAAATTAACGGCACCATTGTCTTCTTTGTTTCAGGTTGTTAGCCAAACTAAAAACCGTAAAAGCTGGTGAAAATGACATCCAGGAAATACCTGTTGAAGTTGGTAGGTTCACAAACGCATACTTATTATGTTAAGTTATTAACTGTAACAATTTATTTGATGACATATTATTATTAGTTCAATACTTTATAAAAACCTATATTTTTATTTTTCAGGAAGCATTCCAAGTTTGCATGATCTTCACTTAAATGATAATCCAAGACTGAACAATCTTCCAGCAGAACTGTCCTTACTGTCCAGCACCTTGGTCATTTTGAACTTGGAGAACTGTCCACTTAGTGACTTGCCGTCACAAATTGTTAGCCAGGGTTCCGCGATGATCATCTATGTAAGATTTTCGGTTATATTGTAGTATACTACTGTCATTTTAAAAGTAGTAAATTAATATTCATGTATAATTGGTAAAGAAATATTTTATTATTGTACATCAAACTATTATATAATGATACTTGCTTTAAATAAATTAAACATGGTAAAATAACCGGATATTATATATTATAAGCCTTCCTTGATATTAAGAGTTTAACCTTTCAATTTCTTCAAATATTGTAAATAAATTTTACTGGCTCTCTATGTGAAGTTTGTCTGTAGAATTTATTACACAACATCATTAATAACTAAATTTCAAAACCAATCATTAAAATTAATTCATATTAATAGTCATTGAATATTGCATTTCTTTAAAAAAAATAATCAGCGATTACCCGCTTAACTTTATATCCACATTTTTAAACACAGGACTAAACTAAATTTAGAATATTACTATAATTTGCATAAAATATTAATTACCACAAATATTAGTTAACTCTATTTAAAGGTTCGTTGTTTTTTAATGTTTCTTATATGTTTTTTGTTTTTGTTTTGATGATATTGTTGCAAATTTTGTATAAGCCTTGCGTGCAATTTTACTATAATTGTATTTTACAAATAGTAACTATATATTATTATAAACTAGTTCTTATAATTTATATCACTTTTTATAGTTATAATTATATTCGACTTCATATTAAATCAGTTTTTATTGTAATCGGCTAATTAAAATGTTTCATTGAAGTTTAATTTAACAACAAGATCTCAAAGCAGCCTTTGGTTCCTGTTTAACATGCAACAGTAATACTCTTATTTGAATTATCTATTTTAACTTGATCAATATCATAATCATGAACTAGTGAAGCAAGAACTTAGTTATAACATTAAGTTGTAATTCCATATTCTAATAAAGTCTAACCAAACAAGAGAAACCATTTTTATTTATTATTATGCTTATTGTATTTCTTTGTATATATATATTTATTTAGTTTCTTCAACAAGTGCTGCAATTACGAAGACAACAAACTAATTTGTGATCACATATTAACAGCCTTAAATAATTGGTAAGATTTCTTTTATACATTTGCTATCTAAGACAATCCAATGTGCCACCGGTTAACTATGCGGTTGTATTTTCTTTCTGATTTTCAGATGTTGCAAAGTCTATCTCCATAACGGTTGTTAAATGCGTGGAGTAGCGCCTATGTATTATACTCATCATCCCCTATAAAGTGACTTTCCTGTCGATCCCCTAATGGTAACCCTACCTAACATAGTTTGTACATAATCAGTTAAGTTAACACACCCTACATTTGTAAGATTCATCCCTCCTTGTTTCCGACGTGTTCCATCCCCTTTTTTCAACCTGGCATCTCAGAATTAGCAATTACCATGCTCGAATTATCTACTGTAGTGTCAATCAATATGCATTGCTTTCATAGTGTAAATGGACCCATTTCCTTTTCCCCCAGTTCAGTTTTGTTTGTTGGACTTTGTACATGATCAATGATTCTATTATTCCTGTTATCCAACCAAATAACGGCTATTTTCACACTATTCTGTGCCCTTTTAACCCCTACAAATATGCACCGCCAGAATACGCGCGCTAAAGCCATCTATTTTTGAAAGCCTTTTCTCCTATCGTGTATTCACATGATTGCTCTGTATTATATAATCTACATGTAGTCCTGAGGTTGTTGCTTGCTTGCTTGTTTGTTTGTCACTGAATCAATTCAGCTAGAACTGTATTCATGTACAGTCAACTTAACTCAACGGGTGGTGTAATTGACTATTTTTTACAAACTCTACATTTCCTGGATAGAGCCTAGTGCTCCTTATTTATTTGTGTATTTCCTGTATACATTGAATTGGGTGGTTCAGTTGTCTCCATGACGTCACTGAAGCAGTCCAGTGACGTCACTTCAGGTGACCGAATGGCCGATCTGGTTTGTTATTTCTTCTTATTATTATTTTGAGCAAATTATGAACCAATTTGGTTAGTGTTGCTGTTATTTGTTAGTTATACTTTATAACTGATTGTTGCATACGGTTTTCAATTTTCTATCTATAGTATTTCTATTATACCAAATGTTGCACTTCACCAACGACACAAGGCAAAGTTTAAAACTGAACAGGTGTTGCAAATTTCTGAACTAATTCTTATACATAGATACAGTGCATCTTGCCTATAAAGTGAATAAAAATATACTAATTGAGACGATATTTTCATTGGGATGTTGATCCCATTCTTCTTACTATTACAGTATTTAGAATTTCTAATTCGACATTACCCGTGGGCGGACGTGACTTTTTGCCTTGTTAACGACTGTGTTAATCATAAAACATGTAGCGAACCTCACTAAAAGAGTTGTTAACGAATTGTGAAGTTTTAAACTTATTAGAATAATGTGCCGAGTTTTTCTGAATCTTCGTAATTAGACTTGTTTTAACAGGTTGTTTTTAGTGCTTAACACAACGTTGTTAGTGTCTATAACGGTAAACATTTAGTAAACATTTTATGAATCCTAAAATGCCATTACAATTACCATTTTAATCTATTATAATCAAGACTTATTTATACTCATTAACAGATATCATAATATGTAATGATGTCCTATAGTTTCAAATTATATTTTGTATGTTATGTAATTTCGTATGATATAAATCCTTGGAGGATAAGATGAAAAAACAATCTTAATTAAGCTCTGATCTGATTTTTATTTTGCCATACGAATCTCAAACCAACCAGAATGGACCACTTTTAAAACACAACCTTGTGTATTGCTGCAACTATTTGTTAATCCACTTGATAATATTGTACAATCTGGATGTCGCATTATTATGCTACGTCCCCCCTATATACATGATTGTATTTTTTGAAATGATTACAATTAGTTATATTCATTTTTTTCATTCCCCTTACCCCCCCTCGTCCTCCTCCTCAGCCAATTATAGCACCCGTGTAATTTAGTTCGGCTAACAATGTGTTCTCTATTTAGCCTTATTTAACTTTCTTCTCAAAACAGTGTAATCAATAAGTATGCTTAATTGAATGCAGTCTCATTATATCTTATACATGCATGTGTTCATCTTTTTACATTCTATTGCCTTGATATCTATCCTACTATAGAATATTCTTACTCGCAGTGCTGCTAGCTTTTATTCGCTTTGTTTTTTTGTTTACTTTTAGACAACCCTAATTGTTATCATTACCAATTTTCACATTAACCTAATTTTCTCTGTATAGTGTGGTGAACTGTTTCTGTCTATTATTTTCAATGTTCATTCATCAGATTTTTGGCGTTATTCACTATCTCCTGTATGTATGCCAGATTTTAGACAGCATTCTTTTATTTTCGCCCTACCGTGTGTTTTTATAAATTGTACACAGATTTAATAAAACTGAATTTAAACAAATTTTCTCTAATGCCATTTATTCGTTTCTTTGGGAATTCATTGTAAATAAATAATTTATTTATAACATTTTTTTGCTTTTGTTATAAATAATAAATCTTGTTCCAAATAAGACAATTACGAAATGTTATTTTAATAAATATTAATTTATTTATTGAACATCTTCAACAGCGGAATTATTTAGGAAATAACGCAACCTATATAATATTAGTAAATGAAAAACATTTTCTGCAAAACTTATTAGTTTATCTATATAATTTCCAGAAAGATTTTATTCAGTAGACTCTTTGGAAACTTATTTCTTACAATATACTGTTTTGAAATTAAATAAACTAGTTACATGAGTAGCCTCATACCTTTCAATACCTTACATTCGCTTTGACACTTAAACTGATAATTGACTAATTGTTTACCTGGTTTTAATTATGAATGGACATTCTATACTAACTGAACTCTTTAATATAATTATGTTGTGCTCTATATAATATGTTATGTATTATATCTATTTAAATTTATTGGATGGAACGTCTTACAATACTTACTGAAAGACTTGTGAAACGAAAATTTAGTTTGAGAATTCGAGATGATGGCTTTTTAAAAAACTACAAATGTGCAACGATTATTAGCTAGTGACCATTGAGGGGTACAGAAGGTCATAATGTGTGAAAAAATAATATTGATAAAAAATATGGATTTTAAAAAAATGATATTGAAAAAAGGTGGAACCCTTTTATGAGATGTTTAATCGTATATCGTCATTGAATAAAATATTCTTTAAACTTTCGTATGTGAAAGGGGGTAATCAAAATTTGTCATTGGGCTATATAATGTATGACCCTGATTTTTTTAATCAGTGGGTAAATTAAATTTATGAATATTTTACATGCCTGAAAAAATTGTTATTATTTATCTATTTTATTCCCCCCCTAGGCTTTCATACTTGCTAATGATATTAGGAGCTTAAACTTGCAACACGATAGAAAAAATAAGTTTATCGTAAACTATATACATATTAAAATAACCAGCAATTTAAAATCATACTCAAATAGCATTTATACTACTTATAGATTATTTATATAAGTAGTATAATAATAAAAATATTTGAACAAACATAGATCTCGTGATCTGGAATCAGATGCAAAAAGAATCAAGTCAATTTATTGCATTGATCAAAAGTTATATCATATATTGGTCAATAAATACAATAGTGTATAATATGGTTATTTTCCTAACTGGAGTTTATGACGTAATCAGGTAATAAAAATGATACTAATCGATAAATTGAAAATAAAAATAGCCCGACAAGTCTTGCCTTGGTATCTGTATACCAAATTTTAGCTTAATCGGATGATAGGAAGTTTGTTTTTCCGGGGGGGGGCAAAATACCCCCCCCCCCTCCACGTATGAAACCATACAAAATATGTCTACGTACGAAGGGTTAATTAGAACTCATGACATTGGCATTTTAGTTTGAAAAATAGTGGGAAAAGTATATCACGTCGGTGTATATTTTTTTATTTATTTAAATCTATTTTTAAAAGTTAGTTCTTCGCATAGAAAAATTTTCAATAAATATCAACATATAGATTTGAAGCAACTATTGTTTCTAGTGAAATGCATTTTACAATAACTAATATTTGCATATTCTATATTCCTTGGTTTTGAAAGTTCAGCCAACATTATTTAGAAAGTCATGTTAAGCATGCGATGTTAATTACATCTTTATGAGTCCCTACCATGATAAGCAGCAGTACCCTCGAATGTAGTATCTCGTTCCATTTGACTAAGCTGGCTAAGATATTTAGATATAATGGAAGAGTCGCGTGTTTAAATGATTGATTACTCTAAGGAAAAGTGGAAAAACAATACAAGTTATTTTCATATCTGGCGTCAAGCTGATTGATCGATATAAATTTCACGTCATTATTTTTAAAATAATTAAAAAAGTATATATATTGTACTAAAATGAGTAGAATATATCTTAATATTTTCATATGCATTATAATTATTACTATAATTTTTAGCTCAATATATTTTGAAAATTTTAGTGTTAATGCAAAAGTTGTGACCTACACTGTTAACGGGAACGTCTCACATCGCCTTTTTCTTTCGCCATATGAAGAATATAAATAAATATTATTACAGAATGTACAATAAATATGTTATATTTACAGAAACATAAAATAATAATAATTAAAAAAATCATTAGTCCTCCAACTGCACAAGCCTATAAAAGTTAAAACAGAATCATAAAATATTTCAAATCTAAAATTAAAATGTAATTATTTGCAAATTGGTATGCAGTAATGTCTCCAGCCTGTACAGTAGACGTTCTTTCAGTCTGACTATAAACCGTTCAGTATCTACGAAATATTTCCGGCGTGAATTGGAATAGTTCCTCCAGCTTGTAAAAATCTAATCTTGTATTCTGTTTCAGCATGTTGTTCTCGAAATAGTTGGATGGCACGATATACATTTCGGTGTGAGCGTTCTAAATTTTTCTTTATCTTATTGTGCCATGATTCTAAGTGATTCGTAGTACATATACCATGGAGTGTATCATAATGCGACCACATTTTAACAGGATATATAACCGTGAAAGGGTCGACCCATGTAAGTTGTTGTTGTGATGTAATCATTGAAGACCATCTGGAATTTCATTCAAAGCAGTAAGCCATACTTCTTCAACTTGTTCCGTAGGAAGTTGGGGAAAAGCCAGTGCTCTTCTAACAACACGATTAAAGGCTGCATCCTCTCCAACAGTTAATTCCAATTTTTGAACTTTTCGCCATATGGCCTGACTGAAATGGAACAGACACCCACGTATGCGAGACTATTGAAATAGCTGGGTTATTGCACATATTATAGCACTTTCAAAATCTATGAAAACTGTTGATGGTATAAAGTTCATACCAATTCGTTGAGAGGCAGTGCGCAAAAGAGTAAACATTCGAATGTACATGGTAATATCTTTAGAAGGAAGAAGAGCAATATATACAGTGATAATCGCGCCCATTACCTCCACGTGTATGGAGCATACTTGTATAAACATTTCCGGTGAGATCTTAAAAGTGCCCTCCATATTGACTACGTCCGCTTCACACAAAAAACGGAGATTTGATGAGTACCAAATATGAGCAACCTGTCATCTACTTCATCATTAGAAATAATAAAGCTTCTGCCATCCTGCGTTTCAGACTATTCCCTGTTATATCTATCTCAGCTCATATGTGAGAAAGTAGTATAAACGGCTTGTTCTGACCCTGCGTAAAGTACACCTGTGCTTCGAGAAAGATGGAAGTTCAACCAAGACTGCTTCGTTATTCATGTTCACTTCTTCAAAAGCTTCGTGATATACACATTGCATTGGAAAAAACGTATCTCTTTTAGCTGTTTGTTTTGCCAAATCTAGAACTTTCTTCACTGCGATTTTATTGTCTACGTGAGGGTGGTTGTGATTTCCTGTTGAAGAAAGTCATAGTTGGTCCTCAGTAATTGCAGTAAACTTGCATTCAGTATTCTTTCTGCATTTCCAGTAAGTTTTTGCATTTCTACGATAGTTTAAATTTAGCATAAAACCATTGAGGTACAAAATGTGGACTTTTCTAGTTGATATTTTAAACTCCATAAAACTATAGCTGTCTGTGTGGGTACCTGTCTGTATAGTATCTTTATTAGTTTACTATCCATGAACTAAAGTAAGTTGGAATTGAACTACATAATAACTTTTGCCAATTATGTAGTATTATAAGGCGAACTGAAACAAATCGATTAAAGCCACATGAAACAAGGTTTTGTTAATTTGATTACGTAATCCCACTTAAATTGGTACAATATTAAGGCGAAATGATACATACCTGTATACACATATTGGATTATTGAAGTATTTTCATATTACAATTCCCTATATTGAAAACATGTTATACAAGTATTAACATGTGAAATTAGCCCCAAAATGTTTATACTTATACGTATTTTCCCGTATTGTTTATATCAAAAATCGATATTTCGTGCTTTGTAAACCAGTTTTTAACATAAAAAACACTATTGTCACGAAACAGAATTAAAAAATACGTTTATATACGGTACATGTACAGGCCTACCATAGGCCTACTCCGATCAACAATTTAAGTTCTTTAAATGTTATAATCAGTATTTTAGAAGTATTTAGGATACACATATTTACAATTAGACAGTGCAGTACAAGCAAACATTATAAATATCGAACTTGTTTTATATTTTTTTGTATAATAAAAAGCATAAATATGGATTCTACATAGATTACCTATAGTGTACATCTAGATAATAGAATAGGCTAAACAAACAAACAAGCCATATCCATATGATTAAAGGTATCGAAAATAAACGTTTTATGGAGTTGCTCAACAAGCTGCTCAACTTGCCTTCTTAACACTAAAGTAATTCGTAATATTTGTAGGTTAGTTTGCTTTTGTTTATACTCTAAAATATGACTATTCATATAGATTTAAAATATAACTACAGTTACGTATATTATGTGTTATGTTAGATACTATATTATTTAAATCTATTGTACATAATATATTTCAAATTAAATTAAAATACTGGCAAGTCATTTATAATTACATAGACCAATACAAAATATGTTACATTAATTAGATGAATAAATTAGTAATATAAATGAGTTTCGTTATATTACTGTATGCGAATTATGATTCATTTTTACTTGATCAATGGTTGAAATCACGAAAAATTTATAAAATGAAAGAAGAAAATAAAATAAATTTAGAAAAAATTAGGTTTAATGTATTTAAAATTCTAGAATTATACATAATTATTAAATGAATGAATAAGATAAGGTGTAAAAAAGAACATTAAAAAAACGACAAAAACTTAGTTTTAACAATTTTTCAATCTATTTAAAACTTGTTTTTGTACAACAAAACTTTCTATATTGTATATCTAGTTCAATTTAGGTTTCTGAAACAATCCGCAAAATGCATTCTGTGGTGAAGAAGGAGGAACAAAAAGGTAGCTTATTATGACGTGGACAAATTGTTGTAAATAACTGAGTCACATAACTTTTTTTCGACTTAAAAGATGCTCGGTAGGAACAAATTGGATTGAATCATGCATTAAAATGAGCTTATCGAAGGGTGAAATTTGAGTCAGAAAAGTAGCTCCGTCGGTGGAATTTCTCTGAAGAGTTCAGAGCACGTTTATGCCAAGTGAGTTTAATATGTCATCCGTTATTTAATTGATGTTTTCTTGGATGTAATTGTGAGACGAGTTCATTCTGTTTAGGTTTACGTGAACAGACAGTTGAATTGTTGAGAATCCAGTAGTTTAAATAACGCATCCTAACTATATATTATGAAACGCAATAGTATCATTAACATTTAATGAGAAAATATGTACTTTTAATGTAAGTGTATAATAGGGACAATATTTCTTTGAATATAGGATCGTTTTGTACGATCCTTAAGGGGAGTTTCCCGATGTCTGTTGTCGAAATGTTCGCCACTAAAGAAGCATTTGTTGTGCGATGTTATTTTTTGATAGACTGGTATTTGGTAAATTCATGAATTTGCCATGTATATGTATGATATGAAATAAATGCATTTATTTGAAATAATAAATATAGGCAATAAAATAATAAATAATAATAAACACATAAATTCATAAAAGTTAATAAAAATGCTGTTAATTCAATTTAGTTGAACTTAACACGTTTGTGATTTAATTTCTGATTCATGATCAAACTAAAATACTTAATAATTGATGTATATGTGTTTACTCATAAAATAAGTATTAAACAAATAATAAAATTCATTTACAATATTCGATCTATATATGATGTACTTTAGAGAAGTAATTAGTAAGCAATAGTCAAAGCGATAAGGGCCCAAAATTCAGTGAACCTTATTTTGGGATATATATATAAATATAATTTTTAATGGATTCCTATGTAATTTGATGCACAGATTTCAAATCCGTTGCAGGACACTGCCTATCTTGGTAGCCTTTTTCTGCATAAACGATTGATGATGTCATCAATTTGATGTAATTCGCCGGAGGCCACTGACTAACTATAATAGGTAGTTTGATTATTCCTGATAATGACGTCATGAACTACCTCCATTAGTAATTATGAATGAAAAAATACGTTTTTTGTTAAAAAGGATATTACAGAAAAATCATTTAAGCAGTAAAAAAATCAAGTCAATAAAATGTTTTTAGGTAAGTATACTGTGAGATATCAATAAAAATAATATGTTAATATGTGTGTGTACAACAATGAACAAAAAGCGATAACACAATTTCAGTCAATATCAACCAATTCAATATTATTGGGATTCATATAATTTTTCTTCCATTTAGAGAATTCTGTACAAACGAGCGCCAATTGTTTTACATAAACAGGAAGAGTGTGCTGTTATTACAGGTTTTACATGAATAGTTAATTAGATTCATTAGTTTAACAGGAACAGGAGCAAGCAGTTGCGGTTGGCCGGATAATATTGTTGTGCCAGTTTATATTAAAAAATTGCCCATCCAAAATCAAGAGGATCATTGGACGGTGGAGACAGAAATTATGCAGAATTCCAGAACATTACCTGAACGTTGTGAAATTCTGCTGATATAGAAAGTATTCGATAGAATTTGCAATTGTCAATGTAATGTGCATTGATATTGTTGATATTAATGATCACCCTTATGATGGGATAGTTAACATTTATTATGGTCAAAATATTCACATAAACTGTATTAGCATAAATCGAACGATATTTGAAGACTACTGAAGTTTTGCCTATATATAGTACTTGATCGATACTATAACAAGCTCAGCATCAAATCGGATTGTCTTTCCGCTCCCCACAGAGGCTCTAGTCATGGGGTGTATACTTTAACTGAAGAAACGTCATTGCCAAAACAAACTGTTGTTCTTCATGTAACATCAAATACAGAACAAATAATTTGCTTGACTATAAAATGATTGAAACTTCATAAGATTTTTGATGAGAAACAAATTATCGTTATAGGACCTACGTGGAGGGGGGGGTGGTATTTTACCCC
>JAUZND010011677.1:0-23464 GCA_034780555.1 Coelogynopora nodosa | reverse complement strand
GCTATTCATCGTGAATCACTGAAGATAGCCACCAGTTGCTATTCCTCATGAATCACTGAATATAGCGACCAGTTGCTATTAACTGTGAATCACTGAAGATAGCCACCAGTTGCTATTCATCGTGAATCACTGAAGATAGCCACCAGTTGCTATTCAGTGTGAATCACTGAAGATAGCCACCAGTTGCTATTCACTGTGAATCACTGAAGATAGCCACCGGTTGCTATTCACCATGAATCACTGAAGATAGCGACCAGTTGCTATTCACTGTGAATCACTGAAGATAGACACCAGTTGCTATTCACCATGAATCACTGAAGATAGCGACCAGTTGCTATTCACCGGGAATCACTGAATATAGCGACCAGTTGCTATTCACCGTAAATCACTGAATATAGCCACCAGTTGCTATTCATCGTGAATCACTAAAGATAGCCACCAGTTGCTATTTACCGTGAATCACTGAGGATAGCGACCAGTTGCTATTCACCGTGAATCACTGAATATAGCTGCTAGCTGCCCCTACCCTCTCTTTGTCCTGCATATTAGCTTCTCTGACACGTGATATATCCCTCACTCCCGAAGTCCTACGTGCTGAACGAACCTTTGAGTGCCTTTGTTACAGGAAGGTGACATTAAAATGCCACACCCAAATCGCTCTATTGCTTCCTCAGGGAGTGAAGCATATTTTCGTTAACGTCACTTGGGACACTCAGTGGTTAATCATCGATAGAATCTTATCACTCATCGATCTTTAGCACTTATCGATAGAAAGCAGTACAAAGTATTACTTAGTTATGTTTTATAAATTAGTTATGACAAATAATTATTGATTTGTGTTTATTTTTTTAAACTACTTTCTATTTGATTGTCAGTTTTTAAACTGTTCATTAATGTATGGCATATTATTTAATTTTTGAAATTTTTATTTAACATCAGCCACAAAACTCGATATTTGATGGGATTTATAGATTATAGATTTATTATGTTACATTACATTTAATTTCAAATATTATTATTTGCCAATTTAATAAAAATACACACATTTACAGAAAATTTAAAGCAGTTGTTTAAAGATATACTATATTTCGATGGAAACATGTTTCCCAATTGATTTATTTTTCCATTTTAAATTTCTATTACCATTAGTTTTTTTCTTTTAATACTAAATTACTCATATTTCTACTTTGAACTTGTTCCTTTGAATCGACACATGATGTAGACCACTGCTTCCAATATTGATTATGTATACCATTGTTTTAAATGTTCCATTTGCAGACCGCCCCCCCAACCAGAACCTAAATACATGTAAGAATTCGAAAAGGACATTTCGATACCGCACTAACTGTCATAGACCTGTTATTAATCACTTTCCATAACTTTTTTTATCACACACAACATAATTGTTAATCAGGCTGTCTGATGGTTACTCACTCGATGTTTGCTTTTGGTGAAATTTTCGCTTCCTCTTTTACATCAATCAATCACTGTGGTTTATAGTTAGCTCGTCAATATTTTAAAACAACTAATTATTATGCAATCTCGCGTTAATTTATAATTTGAGGAATGACCTGTGAATTTAGCTGGTGAGACTTGGTTCTTTAATAAAATATATAATATAATTATTACAAATTATACTCATATCACATTGTATAAATGCCTGAGTACACTTTTTTTTATCGGAAATCAATATTTGCAATAGACTCACCCACTTCGACCCGATTCATAATGTTGTGTAATAGCTGGAAAACCGCCGAAATACTTATTTCTAGAGATACTTATACACCAGAAACCGTTAATAAAACTATTTTCTAGGTGATATTTATAAAGATGCCGAATCTGTATTATATCTGCATTTATATATTTATTAACGTTAGGAATAGGTTATTGTTACATAAATACTGTCCCATTATATTCTATCATTTAAATCTGTCAAATGGTCTTAGTAGCGCACTACTGTCTACTTTCTACTGCCTCTATCATTAGATATATATTTTATTACTTTATCAAAACGTTTCCATCTTATTATTATAACTTTTAACGCTCTTCTAGCATAGTACAACATAATGTAATTAACATACTATTTTGCATATATATGTAGTTCTTCATTAGCGAACTATATATATTTACACAATGGGTTTATCACAAAGTAATTAGTATGCTAACTATTTTATCAACTTTATTATCATTCTTATAATTATTATGTTGTGCCGTATGATTCAATCATTATAAAGTAATTACTGTATCATTTATATTTACATTTCATTTATTTTTATTTTTAAATATTTCATAACATTTAAAATTTTAAAATTACTGTTTTTCTAGATTTAACGCAATATTACTTTAGTATCGATTATTTTGTATTATTAAGCAAATGGATTTACACACATAATATATATAATAATATATTTACATTAAATATAAACTTAGAGCCTAGTGAGAAATTTAATAGCACTCTACATATATATTATACTAGCCTTCAATTTAGAAATAGGTTATCAATTGAAAAATATTTTATATTTACTGGAAATGGAGTATATGTATTTGAGGTAGGCCTATAATTATATTCAATATGATATACTTGTTTGTAAGTGACACCTTGGCCTCATGAAATATAGGGATAGCAGTAAAATGTATTTTTATGAAATATAAATGACTTTTCATGAAATAGAAATAACTTTTTATGAAATATAAATGACTTTTCATGAAATAGAAATTACTTTTATATATAATAGAAATAACCTTTTATGAAATAGAAATGACTTTTCACGAAATAGAAATTGCTTTTTTATGAAATAGAAATAACTTTTCATGATATAAGAATCAATGACACTATCTATCGTATGAAGTTGCCATTTTCCTTTTTTAATTAGTGTTCATCGTGTATATCCTTTTTAACAGTCTATATGTGGCTGTATATATCGAGTTGTGTTGTTAACACATTTAAACTTGTGGAACGACCAATTTAGTCTCGGTGATTCCCCATTCCCGGATTTTGGTGTGCCTCCTATTATCCTCCCTTTGTTTTTCTCACGCTCGATTTGTGTTTAATTGGCCGCATATTTTTCGTTTAAAGACTGAACACTGCTGTTGAAAGACATCCGACAGAAAAACCGTAAGTCGAGTTTTCAATTACTGTTGTCCCAGTTGCTGTATATGTTGTCCTTCCATATATATAAACTGTAACGTATGTTCAGTGGTGTCCGTGTTAGCTTTCAAACACTGAGCAGCTTGTTTACTAACAATATCGATCCATAATATTTATAAACACTTTATTAATAATCAATAGGCAGCCCTAATAAATAGATTATATTTGTTACCGTGTATATAGCCTAGTAACGTTTTGTGCAAATATTAATATTAACCAAAGTGCTTTCTTGAATATGTTCCAAATGGTGTACTGCTAAAATATATTTGCTCTTTATCCGTCTAAACTTCCTTAAAACATTATAAATGAAACAGTAAGTTAACGTTTTTAGAGATATGCTTTTATTAATTACTATAATCTACAATTTACATTATAATAAAGTATGAACATGAAGGTGAACAGGATATGCCCCTGTCGTGTATTTTAATTGATTCTGTTCACATAATATGACCGACGATAATATTTCACAGAATACATCCTTGATTTAGGTAATAATGATCTTCATGTAATATCAGCCTT
Source organism: Coelogynopora nodosa (assembly GCA_034780555.1). Lineage (NCBI taxonomy): Eukaryota > Metazoa > Platyhelminthes > Proseriata > Coelogynoporidae > Coelogynopora > Coelogynopora nodosa. The sequence goes on along the minus strand of JAUZND010011677.1, from coordinate 19,797 downwards.
CGTTAATAAAACATTAAAATTGTATAGTGCACCATAAACTCGTTTGGCTTGTCTATCCTATAGTGAAATATACTATGTTCGCATTTGATACATATTTGTACTGAGAAGGTAACGTAAACCAGGTGGCAGATAGGTAATTATGTTCCTCAATATCCGCTATACATTTGTCCATCACGACATAATGCAATATGGCCTATGCCTGTATAGTATGGGTAGTATATTTTAATAACTGCGAATTTGTGAAATTTGCGCATTATAAATAGAAGCAGTCACTGCATTTTAATTCTGTACCATATTCGCGTATGTCAGAAATTAGTAGACGAATTGTTAATTATTCCTAGCAATTACCGAATTACATAATATTATAAGTTATACATTATTATCTATATGAAAACAAACCATTTGTGTAGTCTTCATAAAATCTATTATATAGATTTTTTTAAAACGGTTGTTGTTTATGTGTATTCACCCTGCCTCCCGACTGCTTTATAAAACTAGATTTTACGATTATTGTTAGTTTCCTCAATTATTTCCTCTAGTTGTTACTACTTACCATTAAAATAACTATTATTATAACCCCCTTTGTCGTATCAATCAATCAAGCGGAATTAATAAAATAGAATATTTTAAAAATAGTTTCATAGCATATGAATTAGCGCAAATAAGGAGATAAAATAAGCATTTTTTTAAAAATGCGTAATATAGTTTAATTTTTCGTTGGTTTTCAAACCTTTTAATATACAATAGAAACGATATTATATTATATACTCATAAAAAAGAGCGTTTTTTCTATCTGCTATAGTTGGCTTATGTTATTAAATACCTGTTCAGTATATAATACATACACAGGTTTATCTATAATGCTTTATTTATATCACACGCTTTGCACAAAATGTTAATAAACATGTGTCCACTATACAATCTCACCTGCAATTCGCCTGTGAAAAGAACACTGAATAATATATTAGTTGTTAATTATGTGTAATTTTATAATTCTAAAACAATAGCTATTGTAATAAAATGCTAGCAGGCCATTCTTTGCAATATAAACTTTATGAAGTATTGACTTTTACAGGCTATGTGAATATTAATATACATTTAGATTAATTTAATACACTATTGACATTTTTCAGTTTCAACTCAAAGTCGTATTCAGCTAGAGTCACACAAACATCCACCTATCTGTTTCCCACCCAATAGTTGAATTTCTACTGCCAAAGCTAACTTTAAATGGTGTATAACCATTTTTTGAAGTTACCATATTTAGTGAATACCGCAGAAGATTCCTGTAATTAACAAAGAATAACTATAACAAACAATTAACAATAACAAATAATTGATAGATAGATGGCTTTGCTGTTCCGCAACGATTAACATGAATATATTTTTGTAAAGTGGTGTACTTTTTTCTTCATCAAAATAATTATTTCTCTACATTTTTACCATCATAAATTTATGTGGCTCACTATTAACGCATTATTTTAATTTTTATTTTATTACTTTATTATTATTATTATTTATGGTTAACTTAAACAAATTCTAATTTAGATTAAATTGATCGTTAAGTTTGTATATACCCCAATATAACGTTTGTACTATTTCAACATTTTAGACAGCTATACATATTATTGTTTTAGCTATTTTAGAATTCAAAAATAGGTATCCACTGCATAGCAACGTAAGATGCCTTAATATTTATTAAATGTTTTGGATTGTGTCGAATACATTCCGGCGAGATTGTACACATGGGTTCTAGACTGTAGTAACACGTCTGTTTTGTAGTAACACGTCATTTTTGAGGGGGTAAAAGTGAACAACATTTCTGATGGCTTCACTATACTGCATATCATGCAGTTGTTAATAATTAATTCGCCAATGATTAGCAAAGCACAGTTGGTCCTAATATATATTTATCTGCCCAGAAAATCATTCTCGATTATACAATATAACCTCCTTTCGTCTGGTGTGGTTGTTTTTTGGTTGTTATCCAGTGTATCCAGTGTCACTCGAAGTATGCTACTTCACTTTTTTGTTTTTACATTATTAGACATCGATCGCGACCGAAAAAAATGCACAGGTTTGTTCTATATATATACGTGCCAATAGCCTGATATCATGCTTTATTAATTATTTGTCGACATTTTGTGATTAATACGAAACAGATCACACTACCTCGTAATATTGCCTTAATGATGATGTTCTTGGTGTTGCTGAAAATTTATCAATTTGTCTTCAACAGGTTTTAATCGGTTACACGGTTTAAAATGTGTTTATATATTGTATCATTGATTACGCGTAGTTGAATATCGCTTTTTATTATTTAGTTAAGTTTAATTAATATTATTATATACATCTTATTTGACCACGACTTATTCCAGATAATTAACTGTAATATATATTATGAGAAGTATTTATTACATTGTACGTGTTTTAACAATTTCATTTGATTTATTTTTATTTGTTATGGCATAAATATTAGCATATTATGAAAACCTGGAGCACACTCTTGCAGAAAGTGGTGGAAATAATCATATGGAAGAGTGTTGAAATATGCAGAAATGCAACTTGGTGCAACATACTTATATATATATATATATACCCAATATAATAGCCCCCAATAATGCAATGGTGGAAAAGTCATATAATTGAATTATTTATTTATAAATATATAATTGAAAACATCCGTTACAGTTAAGAACGTTTTGATTATTTTCCTGAAATTGGAAAAAATAGCACTTTTCCATACGAGGAGAATCTATTGACCTGATAGAATGCCGCGATAGTCAATGGATTTGCCTCGTATGGAAATAATACTTTTCTAATGAAGGAATGTAATTTTTTATGGATTATTTAAAAAATCAATTATAAAATGTATGATATGGTATGAAAATCGATTGATAATAAATAACTTTAATAGATTACTTTAATTTTTGAATCGCCGGATTATAGTTCAATTGGAATCAAGTTAATTAATAAAGCCTTGTTAAATAAATGTTTTCAAAATGGTATGTTTTAGAAAAATGGGTTCCCCTTTACTACGCTATGGTTACCTTTTAGTAATACATTACGCGTTTGAAATTGATACAATTATTGTGTAGATCATAAATATTTGAAGATTATTATAGCAAAATAATGAATAAAAGTCTCTTTCATTTTATTATAAAAATTATAATTTAATAAAAAATGTACAGATAAGTTAAAATGAGTAGAGAAAAGGAAAAGATTTACGTAAATGTAGAACTTTTCCATCGATAATTTGTAAGGAAAAGACAGCTTTTTAATTTATGCATAGAAAAAATGGATTGTTCAAATTATCACTTATATTTTAGCTTCGTAATATAAATTATTGTATTAATGTATTAATCAATAAAATCGTTATACATATTCGTCCGCTTCGTAGCGATTGTCATGTTGCTTTTTTAAATTTTAATAATCATTAAAATATTGAAAACATTTAAATATATCACTTATCAACATGCTGGTGATACGATTTCGTTTTTATTGGCTTCTTGCGGAAAGTATGGAAAGCTACACATTAGTGTATAATGTCTGAAATCGTGTAACTAATTACTCACATATAATATATATATTATGTATATTTAATTGTAGTAATATAGTCTCAGATTAAAAAAACAATGTGCACTTTTGTTATACTTTATTTTGAGTTATGAATACAACTTTCGCTATACTTTATCACAAACAACATTATTGATTATTTTAAATATTTAATTAATCGATAAATTACAAAGAACGCGTTTTAAAATAACTGCATTAACAAAGTACACTGTTAAAATCTCTTACGTTTGTGAAACGATTACAATTTTTTTACCACTTCTGAGTATATTTGAGTAGTGTAAAGCAGATTATTAATTCTATCTACCTGTTATTTATTATTAACGGTAATTTTTATACAGCTTATATTAATTACTATTCAATAAAATTGGTTTTAAGTATTTCAATTTTTTTATTGACTAGTCTGCTAATATCTTTGAATCGAGAGTTTATGATAAACAAAATGTTATGAAAAGTGTCCAACTAGATTTTCGATAACTATATATACACGTTGATCATGATCTCTATTTATTGCACACCTCCGATTACCAACATCATGTTAAGAGATGACAAACGTTATAGCCGGGCAATCCATCTTGAACCAGCCGGGGTACACAGGTAAGTTGACTTACATTGGTCGTACTAGGTTTGAGAGGATGTCCTTCCCCCCTCCCCTGTCCATTCACTCAGTTGATTGTGTGTTGGCCGCAAGTCAGCAAAAGTCGCGATAAATATATTTTGTAATTAAAGTATCTCTTTAATTGGCACACAATGACTCTGTTTTAGAACATGTCTTGTGGCCGTGATGATGATATGACTTTTGTTGACCTCACTGGTTCTCAATGGTGCTATATCATAATTAGCCTGATTGGATCACTATTTTCTCCGATACCTTGCTGTCAATCAAAATGATGAGGACAAAAAGGTTATAATTTGTGCTGAATTAAATAGCTCAACGAATTGTCAATATTGGTGTTGATTACTTAATTCTCCAGGGAAAGTATCCTACTGGTGGTATAATGTCATTTCTGACTTCTGGATTGATGACGCTGCTTTTATCGAAAGTGTATTGTCACAAAAATATGACATGTTCCTGTTCCTCTTTAATGCCTGACATAGGTATTTAACAATGAATGTTTAGATAGATCTCAATTATTTGTTTCTAGTGAATATAAGTATCGTCTCAATAACTCATATCCATAAAACAATATATATATATATAACACTTATTTGTTTCACTATATGTGAAATGCAATGTTGATAAAGAAATGTTAACTGTTTATTGAACTAAGCTTCTTTCATGTTGCATTAAGTACAATTTAAATGTTCACAAAGCTAAATTTATTTTTTACAATACTATACCATCTACTATTGTAGACAATATTAAAATGCATAACTTTAGACACATTTTTTCTCAATTTTACATAACAAGATATTTAGAACTTTTCACAAGAAATTATCATTTAATTCAAATAATATATGTTTGTTTTATCCAAACTGGTTGTTTTTTAATGTTATTCCCATTATTATGTTTTGCCAATTTTTTGTATTTATTAATATTTCATTGATCGATTCGAATAAATTAAATTGATGTTTTGAATGAGATGTAATAGTGGAACGTTGTTCATACACATGAGATACACAGAACACGTATTTATTTAATCATATAGTTAAATATCCTATTTTGCCTATTGATGCAAGGTACATTAAGTGACTGATTAATAGTATGATTTTCTAAACGAAATGTATTGTCACCTTAATATTCAATAGAATGCTATTTATCGTATGACGTTAAAAAAAACTTGTAAAGCTGTTGTATTACTAAGTTTCTCACAAAGAGTGAAACAAGAAATATTCTCCAAATTATTTAATTATTAACTAACTTTGCTATTTAGTTTATGTAGCTAATCTTTTTACGTTAATTTTTTTACAAAAATTGATTGATTCAGTCATTGAAATGAACTGGTGTTGTTATTCATATCAACATTCCTATATATGTAATTTATCCCACTTGTCGTTGCCTCCCCTAACAGACCTACACCCGTCAAATGCGCAGAGTTTGCCAATTACGTCACGGATTTGTCTCGTGATGGCGATAGAAAATATGCGGTTCAGTTTGAGGTAAGTAGTATGGGGGGCAGGGGTCTGTGCTTAATTTATAGCTTAGAAACTGTCCTTACACAATACTTAATGGGGTAATTTGGTAGAAAGTTTCGTTTGTTCAAAGGTTTTAATATTTTTATATCGCTTCAATATTCTGATTATAAATATATATTGCAAATTTAAAATAGAAGTAATGAATTTTTATATGTATCTAATTCAGAATGATTTGGGGTGTTATATCACTGTTTGTGTCTTGCAAACAACTATCTATTGGTTTTATGTTGCACTTGACTGATTGTGTGCTTTTTTCGTTGCAGGCGTTAGTGGACATCGCGAAGCAGAATGAAGTGAATTTGGGTTTGACATCTGAGTTCGCCAAAATGGATGTCAACAAGTCCAAAAATCGCTACTCGAACATTCTCCCATGTGCGTGCACTTGTAATATATTTACTATCTCGCATGATTTGTGATAATATCCTATTCTGACTAGTTTATTTTTATGATATTTTTTCTGTTTGTTGGCAAACTGTTCAGGTTTCATGGGTAATATTTTAAGGACTAACGTTAATTTATTCGATTAAACTCTGAAATCAATGTTTCGTTTTGTATTAACTCAAAACAGTTTCAATTCAGTTTGCAAATATTTTAATCTTGAATAGTTATAACATGAGATATGAGTGACGTTGGATTTTTAACAGGAAGGACTCGACGTATAGCTATTGAGCTGCATAATTGTATTGTATATTTAATCATCCATACGACATTAAATGGTGGTTTATGGAGGGAGATGTGGTCACATAATATTATTCTTATATTTTGTACGTGTATCTCTAATCTGTGCGCATTGGATAAATACTTTTCCTTTTTTCTTTTATTTGTTCTATAAAGGGCTATATTTAGAGATAATATTAATAAGACTATGTTATCAGCACTTATTACAATACAAAAACATGAACCGAAGACCTTATCTGGAGGACCAGACTTCTGTGAACCAACACAGTCGGAAAAACAATTCTTTTATTTTCATCCTCCTTATCGGGCACATTTCCATTCTTAATCTAATTGTTTCCACCATTATATTTGACATTTAAATTATCATGTGTTAACAGTTATTCAACATATCTTCACCATTATCCAACATGTTCCACCATTATCCAACACGTTCCACCATTATCCAAAGCGTTCCACTATTATCTAACGCGTTCCACCATTATCCAACATGTTCCACCATTATCCGACACGTTCCACCATTATCCAACATGTTCCACCATTATCCAACACGTTCCACTATTATCTAACGCGTTCCACCATTATCCAACATGTTCCACCATTATCCAACACGTTCCACTAATATCCAACATGTTCCACCATTATCCAACAAGTTCCACCATTATCCAACATGTTCCACCATTATCCAACATGTTCCACCATTATCCAACATGTTCCACCATTATCCAACACGTTCCACCATTATCAAACACTTTCAACCATTATCCAACACGTTCCACTAATATCCAACATGTTCCACCATTATCCAACACGTTCCACCATTATCTAACACGTTCCACCATTATCCAACACGTTCTACCATTATCCAACACGTTCCACCATTATCCGACACGTTCACCATTATAAGTCACATTAACTTCATATAACGGCACATTTTACTTATCATATGCCACACTTCCATTATTGTGATCTTAAATAATAGTTATGATTTTATATAGCGCCAACAATTATCACAAAAAGAGGATGTCAGAGAAGCACTGAGAAGGGCCCAGAATGAGGTGTATTTTCAGTTTGGTTTTAAATATTGCGACGTCATTGATAGTACATTACATTAACAAGACGGCAAGGAATTCCACATTTTTTGGTGTAGCAACAGAAAACGCAATCACCAAAATTGCGATATTTCGATGTTCGTATCCTGGCAAAAAATCCTGTACTGGATGATATCGAATGTTGAATGTAGATGAGTTAAGCTGTAATGTATCCTACAAGTAAGTAAGAGCTCCACGCAGTTGATATAAAAGAGAATTGCAGCAATCAATTCTAGATGTGATAAACGCATGTACTATAAAGTTATCATTGAATCACATGGTAGGCCCTATAATATTTTCGAAGACTGAGCTGCTATTTCAAACAGAAACAGCAAGAATATTCACAACATTTCATCCACTATCCGACACTTCAGCACCATTTAAGTGACAACCACCCCCCCCCCCTTTACCCTCTCCTCTATCCACAGATGACCAGGCGCGTGTGATCCTGAGCGGCGACGAATCGGACCCCGGGAGTGACTACATCAATGCGAGCTACATGCCGGGCGCTCAGGGCAGCCGGGTATACATTGCCGCTCAGGGACCCTTGGATCCCAAAGATTCCAAAACTGTTGCCAACACCGTTGCCAAAACCGTGGCCAACACCGTTGCTGACTTCTGGCGCATGATCTGGGAGAATGATGCCCAAGTCATTGTCATGTTGACTCAGTGAGTTCTCTGGTTCTACACTCAATGTGTTATTCTTATTAGGCAGTGATTTCTTGTCAATTGTTTGTTCTATAAAATTTAGGGATAATTGGACCATACTTATTCAATGGGACTATTTCTGGTGCTTTTTATATTAACTATTCTACGCACTAAAGTTTTTATCTCAAGCTGAACAACGAATTAGACGAACAAGGGTGCAGAACGATTATTTTCCGAATTACCCAAATTCATGGATTGGTAGACGTGGCGGTTGGATCGAGTCGCTACCACTTTTTCTTGGGGGGTCTTGAAAGATATGATTTATGACAGAAATCCTGGAACAATCCATGAAGTGAAGACTGCAATTACATATGGATACCTCGGATAAATGTTGTGAAAATTTTAAAGATTGACGTTGCATTGTTACTCGGTATTGCTCTACTTTTGTAATTAATCATAATTTATGCATTCAAATATTGTGCATTAGTTAAAATATATTTGAGAATAATATTTTTATCCACCATTTTTGGAGCCATTCATCATCCAATTCTTCCCATAATTAGACTGGAGGAACGTGGCATATGCAAATGTGCACAATACTGGCCGTCGGAGGTCCGTGGAATCCAAGTTTACGGTCACGTTCGAGTTCAACTCGTCTCAGAGTCGGTCTTCAGTATCTACATCATTCGGGTCTTAGATGTGTTTCAGGTTGGTGCAATCTCTCTTCATTACGGGTCATATTCACTCACTTAGTTTGCCTTTATATTATCATAGAAGAACACAAAAATGTGTCTCCTTTATAGTCATTGTTACATGTATACATGTATACATTTCCACTCAGTTACAAATTACAAATGCATCAAACTCACATTATTGAGTACATTTTGAAGCGCTATAGTATACTAGTTTGATGCATTTGTAATTTGTAACTGAGTGGAAATTCCTTATTTCGAAAGTTCGATATAATAGTATACAATATTATTTAATAGATAATTCACATTATTTGAAGGAGTTTTGCCTTACCATCACGAAAACTGAAGATTTTCATTTATAATTCAGCGATCGCAATCATCATTTACGTTTTATAAAATTACATATCCTAATGTCCTTCCACCTACTCATGTTTAGTTCAAGTTTTTCATATATTGAAAATAATTCACGATGGAATACTTGACTATAGTATGTTTTATAATTTAAAAGCAATTTTCTTAAGATTAAAATATTATATTCCACACTAAACCTCAAAGAGAACGATCGAATAAATGAGTATTCTGATCTCGCTGAGCCTCGTGGTAAATCCTCACCAATTATGTAATCTATAAAGTGATACATGATTTAAACAGGGATAAATGTGTGTTCTTCGGATTTTCAAGAAAAATATATTTATTATTCTTGTACCTAGCGTAAGAGGTTACTGATTACTGGCCCTCTTGTAAATATGTTGCGCTTATTTGATACCAGTCGCCATCTCTAACCCACAAATCCACCGTTACTCCTCTCTGCCTCTCCAGTATGGCAATACACGGCGCGTCACGCAGCTACACATGAAGACCTGGGTGGACCACGCGGCTCCCACCCCGGCTGAGTTCACCACACTGATGACCGCCTTCTCAAAGCTCGTGTCGTTCGATCGTACCCGGCCCAGTGTCATCCACTGCAGGTAGGTTGGGTTGCTTTTGTCGTGTTGTGCGGGATCTGTCTTTCTGTAGAAACCTTTGGTTAGATACCTTATGGAACCTTATGGAACCTTATAGAACCTTATGGAACTTTATGGAACTTTATGGAACCTTATGGAACCTTATAGAACCTTATGGAACTTTATGGAACTTTATGGAACTTTATGAAACCTTATGGAACCTTATAGAACCTTATGGAACCTTATAGAACCTTATGGAACCTTATAGAACCTTATGGAAGCTTATGGAACCTTATGGAACATTATGGAAGCTTATAGAACCTTCTGAAACGTTATGAAACCTTATGGAAGCTTATAGAACCGTATAGAACTTTATGGAACCTTATGGAACCTTATAGAACCTTATGGAATCTTATGGAACCTTATGGAAGCTTATGGAACCTTATGGAACCTTATGGAAGCTAATATAACCTTCTGGAACACTATGGAACCTTATGGAAGCTTATAGAACCTTATAGAACCTTATGGAACCGTATGGCACTTTATGAAACCTTCTGGAACCTTCTGGAACATTATGGAACCTTATGGAAGCTTATAGAACCTTCTGGAATCTTATGGAACCTTATGGAAGCTTATAGAACCATATGGAACCTTATGGAAGCTAATAGAACATTGTGGAACCTTATGGAACATGATGGAACCTTATGGAAGCTTATAGAACCTTATAGAACCTTATGGAACATTATATAACCTTATGGCAGAGATCTTATGCAATCTGTAGAGTTTCTTTAGAAATACATACTTTAAGTCTGGTAGACACTGAGTTGTACACAAATTTTAAAGTCTGTGTACAAACCAAATAAGTGGTTTCAGAAGGAAGCATGACTGGTAGTATAGCTTTATACATTTTAGATCAACTGTTGGAAGCAGCTGTTTAAATAATTTAATAAAATCTTTCAATTAGTGGGAATCTTCAGAACTTTATTAAAAAAATTATGTGGCGGAGAAATAGATATTCAATATATGCGTTCCTGTGAAATAGATAATCAATATTCGTGCCTGTGAAATAAATAATCAATATTCGTGCCTGAAAAATAGATAATCAATATTCATATTACGTTAAATATTATTTATGCATTTATTCTGCTGATCTTTCACCATAAATGCTTTTGAACATAATAGTTTAATTATTGTTTAACATCTTTATAATTCTCTCCCACTTCAGCATTAAAAGTTCAGAGGAGGCGAGGGTAGAACATAAAGTAATGTGTAGGGAATCTCAGAAACACTTTTAGATATAATTCAGAATTATCAACTATTATATATCACTTACTGGAGGTTGGTCGGTCTTGATGTGCGGTAAGATTCCCATTTGAAGTAGTATTCAAGATTTTACATTTGCTCCTAAAATGTGAGGATTATATGTTCTTCAGACCTTTAGGTTTGAATGGTTTATTATATGGTTTTTAGTGCTGTCGAATATTGTTTGCTTTTTAGTATTTTATTTATGTATTGATTGACTTTGTGTCTAGAAACGCAGTGCTGTAATTAATAATTTTCTAAAAGTTGATGTATTAATACAATTATTTGTTAAATTTGCATTCCACTATCTATTTAATTAATAATAGTGACTTTTGGTGACTATTTTTTCTGAAATTCTTGTCCTTATTTTACTTTTATATTGCCTTCGCTCAACCCTCCTCCTCCCTCGTATTCTGCAGCGCCGGTGTGGGACGGACTGGTACCTTCATTTGCATCGAAAACATGATTTGTCGATTGCAGCAGGGCAACCGAACTGTCGACATCTTCGGCACTATTCGGGAGATGCGCAAGAATCGCACCACCATGGTTCAGACCGAGGTAAAACTATTTAGACTGATAACGTTGTCTGTGATCTCTCTCTCTCACTTTCTTTCTCTCCTCTCATACAGCCTTATCTATTATTCGACTCTTAAAAAATATTGATTGCAACAGCGAAAAATAAATATCTAAACTGCAAATCTTGTTTTTGTTCTTCGTATTCCTTTTCATTATGATTTACCGCCTAAAGATATTGACAATATCATTGCCATCAACAGCTCTTTAAGTAACGGATATCCTTTGGTAGATTCTGCCGGCATTCCTAATTCAGATATAATCCAGTGCAGATGGGATAAAACGCCGTGGACCAAGGATACAGCCGTCCGACTCTGGGAGAAATGGAGTGATATTTTTTTAAACGGTCAATGATTTTAAGTAAACTTTTCTTAGATAAAAAAGTGAACAATTCCTTCCTCTTACCTGCCATCTTTATTCCGACATCTCAATCTACCATCCTAATTGTTGAATAATTACTACTGAAGTTGAAGATTTTTCTGAACAAGTAGTGTTTTATTCTTCTAGACCCTCTAAGTAAGGGACGTCTCAAAATTCCAAGAAAACGTTTACCTCCTTTCTCTTATTGTATTCTCTCTAGAAAAAAAAACTATTTACTGCAGATATTAACAAAATCACTAAACGGATATTAAATAGAAAATGGCCTAAATCCGCTAATAATCTCACACAGAAAGAACTATCGATCCCTCGAGAATTGCGTGACAATGATACCATTTCTATTCGATTAGCAGACAAAGGAAGATCTTGGGTGATTTTGGATAAAGAAAATGACGTTTGAAAAGAAGTTGAACGACATCTTAGTGATTATTCCGCCTACACAGTGACTGAACAGTGATTGAACGCCCAATTCACAATTTTACGACACAATCTCTGAGCAATAGTTATAAAGCACTCTACTCAAAGAAGATGATAACGAAACATAAATTTACGTTTCTTTGTCCAAACATAAACTACAAATATCGTTATTCTTGTATTTTACCTAAAATTTACAAACAGGAAAACGGTTGGACAATTACTGGTAGCCTGCCTCAAGGACCACCTATTATTTCAGACCGTGATTCAGAATTTGCGGCGATGGACAATTTGATTATTATTTTCTCCAACCTATGGTTAGACGTTTGCCCAGTTTTTTTAAGGATACTGATAATTTTATTACAGCAATACAGGACTTCCACTCACATGAACTTTATTTTCAATTAATGTGGTTCCTCTTTATACTAATATTTCAACTAGCAAAGGCATTTCGGCTATAGAAACATCCGCAAGCTCAACGTCCAGACAAGACATTACTGACTTAATTGAAAATTGGCCCTGAAAAGAATAACTTCAGGTTCAATAATAAACATTATCTACAAATTAAAGGAACCGCTAGGGAGAACAACTTTGCCCCGGCCTATGGGAATATTTTTATAAGAGAGTATGTGAGCGAGAGATATTGAAGAAAAAAAATGTTCAAACCAATTTTATTTAAGCGTTTTATCGATAACATTATTTTGAATGAAAACATCAACATTGTATTTAAAATTGGTAATCCGACGTAGGAGGATTTTAAAGGGCTAAATTATAAATTGCGCTGGAAGGTCCAGGTACACGTTCGGCTTTTAATTTTACTTGCCAAACAGATTTTAATGAGTGGAAAGAACAATATGTGTAGTATCTCTCGATCTATTTTACGAAGTCTGACACGAGAACCGCTATCTAAAATTGGAATTTAAATCGTCACGGAGCGGAAGTGAGGATTTTTTAATGTAGTCGCCCTTGTTGTATTTATTGTTTCTGCGGTATATTTGATCGTAAATTTAAGGCTAAAAGTCATGGATGATCAACGGATATTGAAAAGACTATCTTGTGAATCAACAGACTGTAGGTATTTATATTATTTAATGTAACCAGTGTAGACGACCTATATGATATAAATATGTGCGTGAACGGGGCGGGGCCACAACTATGTAACGCTAACGAATATCTACGAATGTCACATTGGGGACATTATTAATTAACAATCAACACCGGGTTGAAGTTCATTTAACTGAACCGGACCACAATGCAGTGTTAATATTGATTAATATTAAAAACTTTATTATTTGTAATTGTTGAACTCTGTTTACAGATTTAAAAGGCTAAATACTTTAATAGTCTATTTGTACATAATTGCATTTTATGTTTTTTATATTATGAATCTTTCTGGATTTTATATTTCCTATTCACTGTGTAAATATGTCAGTACTTGAGTGTTTTGTATCTGTTATTATACGAAATCTAGATCGGCGATAAGAAATAATTTTTAATATCTTATTAGGGAACATAGGGGATTTAGATATTGTAACCAGTGCGAGTATCCTTATCGAATTAGCGATTTGATCGACTTTTTATCTCTCTCACTCTCTTGTCTCTCTCTCTCCCCTCTCATGCAGCGTCAGTTCATCTTCATACACAACTATATCCTGCACTATCTACAGGAGCATAAACTTAATCTCCAGATGACTCAGGATGAGAATGAATACGAGGAATTATATGGTGAGGTTGTCCAGCTATTATTAGGTTGTCATGAAATCTCTATTCAGTCTCACACATATTTTGGTATGCAAAGGCAATTGTTAGTTATTCATTGCGCATTCCTGTTATTGGCAGTGGAAAGGTCCAGGTTACAAAATTATCGTCGGACGACCAAGGGGAGTATTATACATTAAGCCTGAAACCATCTAGGCCTGTGGCCTTCAATAAATGAGATAAAATCACCCCATTATGATATCGATTTTAAATTATTTTCATATAGTGCATTTCGGGATCAAAACAAACATGTAGACAAGAAAATGGTCGCACCACTTCATTTATGAAAGTTCCGTTAAGAGGAACCAATTTGACAGAATGAAGAGAAAGGATAGAAATTAGATCGGTTGGAAGGAGAAATCAAAACAAATAGTAAATGGTATAAAAAAGATAAATAACCATTATAGTTTTTTTTATTTTTTTTTATTTTTACACTTTATTTATTGATATTATAATATTATATTGTAATAATATCAACAGACAATAAATAAAGTGTAAAAAGGAATAAAAAAGAGGGTGGACGGGGACGGACGGAAGTGCAAAAAAAGGAAAAATGTACAGATGTGGAAGGTTAAGGGGGTACAAATGGCATAGAATATGTTATATGTATTAGTCTACTAGCATGTTTTACACGAAAACCATAAATATTATGTTTTTCTATTTATTAATATATGTTCTGGGTGACGTATAATGTTGTTGACAGATATTTTTGTTTTTAGTTTTAACCTGTGTCATGTTTTCTATATTAATTTAACATTTCACAATTCACATTTTCAGAAAGTTATAAGTTTATTAAACTTTTTATTAACCACTAATTAAACATGTTTCCTCAAAAAATTAGATTTTTGTTTTTCGTTTTAACAGAATTATTCACTATTCAATTGATGGCCAATGTACTAAATTTAATTTTTCTACTGTTAATTAAAATATTTTATATGTCATCCTTTAATAACAATTACATGTTTTACTATCCCATCCCTTATTTTGGTTCTTGTTAGAATGAATGTTATCGAAGATTTTATGACGAACTGATGCACTATACCAACAATTTTAGGAATAAATAAAATTGGAAATTGTTTGGAATTGAAGGCTGTTTTTTTATGATCAAATCAAAAGTTTGTATTTAATATTGGTTTTGTACTGCCAGTTCCGGAGGTTCGGTACTTGGTATAAAACAAGAAGATAATCTAGAAATTAAGTAACTCGTAACATTGTGTAAAATATGATTGTATCATTTCGTCAAAAATTAAATGTCACCATATTGATATGTTGTACACGACGATCCGTTTATAGCTTAACATCAATGTAGGGTTCGTCGGTTTATATATGTAGTTCCTTTGGCGAACACTGTTGATTCAGCTCAAAAATACTTTTACCATGTTGTAACACTGTTGGTAGAATAACTATTTTGCTTACATGTCAGCTTCATGTATTTTTCTGAACGTATATAATTTTCTGGGTGATAAATGCACAGAAATGTGTATGATTGAAATATTTTCCTTTAACGGTTACCACGATTGTATCATATATTATGCAGTTTGATTGTAGATATCGAAAGCCCGTAACACATTTTCGTATCGACTTCTTTGAGCGTATCCGAATGTCTGACCCCCCTACCCCTCCACCCCCACCCAGTAAGTAATCACTCTGTTTAACACCCTTTATGCAGCTAACATGGATAACAATGTTTACGCCAACGGTGCCTTCATTAGCGAGCACAGAGTCTAGTCGAATTCGACCAATGGAAACTGTAGTTCAATTACCAGCTGTGCATCCATATAGAATACACACCAGCTATACTACTTCTAATACTACTGGTACTAATAAATAGACCAATTTTCATTTCTTTTTTTCTATTGTTTTGTGACACATAAGTGCCCTCCCCCTCCCCGCTTACCACCAACAAACTACTATTTTTGTACATTTTTAAACTTATATATTAGATGTTTATGTCACGCGTGTAATATATGTACTATATTTTACGTTTTAGATTGTAATTATTATTATCTATACATGCTATTTCCTAAAACTGTCTTTAAGATGACACATTCCTTGTTTTCGTATACGTTTCATAGACTCAATTTGCTCTAAGTTTATCTGTGCGGAAATAGACTTCATAGATTACATGTGTATACTTTAAATGCTATTTTCGTGAACTCTAGACCTAAATTACATTTTTTTGTAATTCATCTATTTTGTTTATCTACTTTTTTTTCTTATATGTGTGATTTAACAAGCAATGGTGATACAACTTTTTTAAACACAGAATAAACAGTTGAAAGTTTGTTCACAGATGTTTTCAACGATTCGATTTACTTCCGGAGGGCGGCCTGCATGCAACAGCACCACGTCGTGTTTCGGCTAAACATTTTATTGTATTTTATCACAGTTTGGAACAATATAAGGACTTCATTTTATTCGGTTTTTAGTTTTAACGTATGCAGCATTCTATATATATATACAGTCGGGATAGATCCTTTGTAATTATTGATTACAGTGAGGTGTGATGATGTTGTACGTACCCTACAATCTAACTCTATGTGTATTGTGACCTGGCGAGAGACGATTTTCTTTACTAAAGTATAATATATTTTATTCTTACTAAATACTCTTTTTGATCTATATTATAGACATACTTTGAAACTTTTAAGTCCATCGAATTATTGGAAACATACTTGTTATTTTTTTGTGAACTTGTTATTTATTTATAGTACCTTATCAGGGGCACATATTGTGATCCAGGGCATGCTACTATAATATACTCAGATCTTTCTAAACCTTACTGTTTTTATTGATTTTTTGGGTGGTCCCAAGTGCAATTTATAATAACGGAAATACAAATTATTTTTTAAAAATATCTAATGAAATAGAATACATTTCTCAACTACAGTTTACATTGTCTATCCCTACATTGGTGGCCGAACAATACTTTATCTGGTGTAATTTGGTTATTTAGGAGTTATATAGTAATAAAATATAAAATTATATAGAACAAATGTGTAATAATGAGTTACTCATGCTAGTGGGAGTGGAGGGGAAAAACGGGAATATGGGAAGGAAATGGGGGTTCAACAATGGGGGTACAACAACAAAAACTGTTGGTATGAATAACTGAGTGTAGAAGATATTTAATTATTAATACTTAATTGTACACATACAATACACACATGTGTGGAGTTTTAACCGATGAATTAGTGAATACAGTACCATACCTAGTAAGTTTTAAGTTGAGATTCTGCCAAAACAATTAACAAATACTGTTTTCCAATGTACAGTAGGCTATATGGATAGCACAAGCTATGTCTAACAAACGACATTTATCGATTTTATTAATTTAATAATTATTTTATCAGTGTATAAGAAAATAACATTTCGGTCATACCTGTTATAGTAATTAATTATTTAACTATAATTTTGTTGCGTAAATCGCCTTTAGGTTTGAAAATAAAAAATGTAATAACTGGACGTTCTTCCTCAGTGAGAAAAACTACACATAGCGTGTACAAATTAATGAACTAATATACTGCAGGATAGACCGAAATTCAGATTACATAATCAACAAGTATAGTGGTGTATATAGCAAGCTATGCATATATAACAACAATATAGTACCCAAAAAAACCTAAACGATCAATAAAGTAAATTACGAAACACAAGGCTATTATGTATATCTAGGAGATACAATAACTGAAATAATACAGGTAAGGCTATTAATAAGTAGTATAACGAACGATCTTTCATGGGCATCGAGCATAAAATAATCTCTGCTGTTTATTATTGAATTATTGACGCATTTTTATCAAGTTTAATGATTGTTTTGATAGCAATCAATATTAATAATTTTTAATTTAATATTTATTAATTATAATTCTTTTAAAATAACGTTAATTTTACGTAAAATTCCCGTCAATTTCGATTTTAATAATTTGTTTTGTACTCTATTTTTTTATTGGCATCGTTTATAGAATAAACGACCTTATAGAAAAATTAAAGAATAAAAAGCCTTATAAAAAGAGAGGCGTTGACAAATAGAGTTTAATTATTATACATATATGATCAAATGATAGCAGAAGCCTACTGGTGTGACAAGTAATGTAGTCATTATGGTTGCATAGTGTTTCACTGAATTGCGTTTCACACAATTTGAAAATTACATTACTAACAAATATTGCGCAATACTCAAGTAAGTGCAGAGAGTCGTGTTTGACATAATTGTTTTGTTGCGTTTAGCATAGACGTAATTTGACTTAATAATGCAATCGTAAAAGAACGAGCAATGTCTGTAGAAAACCAGAGAGGTGGTCAACTGTTGAATTGTAGCAATTCTTTAATATCCATATTATATTGTATTTAAGATTATTGATCTCTATGCAGCATTAGATAAAATAAAATAAGGAGAAATAGCGCTTGCTGCAAAATAGCATAAGTGGTCGTAAATTTTCGAAGTATACTTCCTAGTCATGCGGACTAAACGAATAATTTTAAACAACAGTATAAAATTTAAATAACCATTAAATTTTCATTAACATAAAAAAGATGACAAACATATTGACATTGTTTGACAGCTGGTTGCAAAGTGACTGCAGTTACACACGGAGAATTTGTGACAAGCTCCAAATTAAAAAAAAAGCTTTTATTACAAAATCTTTCACTGGTTTTATCAGCCATTAACGACATAATTCAGAACAATAGCGGCACATTCAAGTCAAATGCGTTAATTTGTTTTTATCGGCAAACTCAATTCAAGTTCGAATTTTTGCATTCAACAAACAAAAATATTCAACAAACTTCATATATTGATTCATGTAAAATCAAAAAAACAGATTATTAATATCAAGAGTAGTGTTCACCTATAATAATTTTACACATGAAAGAAGCTCTTACGCTGAGTCAGTCTAATCTTCACGATTCCGCGTGCAAGAATAGCACATCAAGTTAAAATGGGAAAATAGGGAAGATTATTGTTGTTGGCAGCACGTCATGCCCGGGCCAACCACAGTCGTGCAAACGTTAGCACCGCCAACGTGTTGTCCATCAGCTTGGACAAAGGCGGACTGGGCCCACCGAAGATTTTGGCCCTCACCTGGTCCGAGGCGGGACACCGCTGCAGCCAGTGCTCTATCGTCTAAGGTTCCATACCGCAGCGGGTGCAAATAGAGTCGCTGCCAGGGACGACCACAGCGCGATAGGCCGCCAGGCTCCTACGGTGGCCGCTCCAGAGTTGGGCGAACTGTTCCTCGTCCAGGCGAGGGAGCTTCATCCGTGCCATCTTCTCCACGCCGTAAACCAGTTTGACACGGGGGTTGTTGGGTGGCGGGTCGTGGATAGCCCTTTTGAGGAAAGCCTTAATGGAAGTAAAAGATATGGCTGGGTCTGGTGGGAGATCTGAGTCGGAGACCGCTACCTTATCCTCGGCGTCAGCGAACTCATTGTAAGGCAGGCCGCAATGTCCGGAAACCCACTGAATAATAATCATTGTGTGGATCGTCCTCAGGGCGTCTCGGAGAACTTGGAGTTCCAAGGCAGAGAAAGGGGAACCAGCGGCGAGGGCAGTGATGGCCGCCTGGCTGTCGGAGCATATGCGGAGACGTCGAGACTTGTCCAGGGCCGCAT
>JAUZND010011676.1:0-54614 GCA_034780555.1 Coelogynopora nodosa | reverse complement strand
TCTGATTTAACATTAAGGCGTATGTACTCCTGAGCCTTTGCCCATATTGTGGTTTTAAATCTGTCGTTGCTTATATCAATGTTTTTGCTTCTACAGTAAGCTGCAATTACCTCTTTTTTATTTCCAGCTTTTGGCACATCATTAGGCAGAGACTTATGATAACGGGC
Organism: Coelogynopora nodosa; assembly: GCA_034780555.1. Taxonomy (NCBI): domain Eukaryota; kingdom Metazoa; phylum Platyhelminthes; order Proseriata; family Coelogynoporidae; genus Coelogynopora; species Coelogynopora nodosa. The sequence continues at coordinate 54,447 of JAUZND010011676.1, read as the reverse complement.
ATTGTCCATACAAATGAGCGTGTTTTCGATGCCTTTACTTTCTAAAGCTTTTAAAAGATTCTTCATCCAGTTGATAAAGTATTCGCTAGTAAACATTCCGTGGTAGTCTTTGGTGCGTCCCCCAACAAAGATATGCAGACTTTCTTTTAGAAAATGAGCTTGATCATCATCAAATCGTAACTCCTCTGGCAAAGAGGGGTCGCCAGATACAATAGCACCAATAAAACAATACCTCTTGCCTTTATGCTTCGCAATAGGCTCAACGCACTTTTTATCGCTTGGATCATATAACGAATCCTCATGCCGAGAATAGTTTACATGTATATAACTTTCGTCCATGTAAACTATTCTCTTCTCTCTACAGTTCATGATCTTTTGTATGTAAATGTCTCGCAATAATCTGACTTTGGTAATCAATGACAAAGACCTCTTACCTTTAACGTACCCCCTTTTGTACCCCAACCTCGATATATATCTCTGGACTTTCCTGAGACACGCCTTCACGGACTTTTGGTCGTCTTTATCATAAACTACAGACCCCTTACTGTGTAGAAACACCATTACATCTTTAGAAACAGTTCTGGTTTTTCTCTCTCTCCTTTCTCTCACAAACGTCCTAACTAATTACCATCATTTTCTTTTTTTATTTTGGCGTACAGCAAAATTATATCCAATTTTTCATTGTAAGAAACGATTTTTGAACGTTTATCTTTTACAAAATTTATAATTTCATCTAAATCAGACATCGTTTTATTTGTTTTCATGGATACTAATAATTTTTTATCAACTTTAGTGCGTTTTATCGTTAAAACGCATTTTTTGGCTGTAAAACGCAAATTAATAGTTTCATTCTATTTGTGCTAGGATTATAATGTACTATGCTATATTATTCAATTTATAGACTTATAAATTTTGTATTTTAAATGCGTTTTCAATTACATCCCCTACAAGGTGTCGCGATCTGTTAATAATTATTTTATATAGGATTCTGTCCAATTCCTGGACGAATTTGATCAACAGTGTATTGACGATTACAAAATTTTAGATTCTTTTTCTTTTGATGAAATAAACGATTGTAGATTGAAAATTCTAAAACTTAAAGAGGGCGAGGGGATGAAAGAAATTGTAGGGTTAAATGAAAGGCTCTATCATTTGGATTTGATGCTTAATGAAACCAAAAAGTGCCTTTGTAAACAAGAAAATCTAGCCAAGGATATTTCAGCTATGGCCGTGAATGTAATATATTCCAATGACATGTCTATATACAAAGATGTATGTAAAAATTTGAGAAAAGATTTGCTCGTTTTATCTGAAAATTTTAGAAAAATCCATGATTGTATGGCACAATGCTTCTCTTCAAAAGAGGAACTTTGTCAAAACATGATTGTACGATTTAAATGGTTACGTTATACGCACAATTTGATAAATGAATGTAAAAGTAGTATGGTTAGCTATAATAAAATTTTCAAAAAGAGTCAGGAAAATATTTATATTATAAAACAAATTTCTCGTTTACCTGATCTATATATAAAACTTGTTTATGAAACAAACCGAAGATATAAATCAACTTTTTTTCTAAAAGAATGGATATGTAAAGTTAGCATGATTGCTAAAAAAATGTACCTTGAAGAATGTGAAACACGTGATAATGTTGATAATTTGATAAAAGGTAGTTTTCTAGAAGAAAAATTTACTTTTCTAAATGATAGACCTCCTACTTTTGCTATCGAGTATAATTTAGATTTCGATATGAATCTCTTACAATTCGAAAGTCAAATTGAAACTTCCGTTGAAGTAAATGAGTCGTTTGATAATTATAATTTTAATTGTTCTTTAAACAATTGTAATGAAAAGATGAATACATTGGATATGGAAAATAAAAATCTTAAATCTGAAAATGCTATTTTAAGAAAACAGCTACGTAGCATGCAAAACATTTTACGCAATTCAAATATAGAAACTGATCTTCAACGACAAATTTATTTAGACGATAATATATTAAAAGAAAAAAACAAAAAAATTTTAAATTGTTACAATATCTGTACTAAAATAAAACAATGTCATGAAGAATTATTCACAATTATCCAAGAATCCAAGAAACTATTACAAAAGACAAATTCACAATGCCATACTGCGATTACGTCGTGTTTAAATAGACTATTTTTCTTTGGACGAGATGTAAATTTTCCTAATGATGTATTTAAAGACGTGGAGCTTTATTTAAACAAATTGAACGACACCTCTTTAGACTTGTTACATTATGTGCATTTTTGTAAGAATAATAGAGTCACAGAATATGAAAATATCCGTAAAAGGGGTTTGATGACAGTTATTGATTATATAGAAAGTCTTAATAGAAAATTAAACAACTTGCTATATACAAAGGCACACTCTTACACCTATCATGCAAAGGTTTTGTATTTTTCATTTTTTGATGTGTAGCGTCTTTTTGTCTAACATTCATAACACTACTTTTAGAATATTCAATCCAATAACCGAGAAATATATGTTACTTTATCTCACAGTAAATCTGGAGAAATTGTATTATTTATCAACACGCCGTTACATGGTCCTTATTACCGTATGGTCAATACATCAAACAAATCATTTTACTTTTTACACCAATCTTGCGTCAAAAAAGAAGAACATGAAACAGATCATGGAGGTTAATCTAATATTTTATATAATTTTGTATAATTGTATTCTAGATCAATTACATTATATTATTGGTACTATAATCTCTGAGACAGAGCCAAATGTAATCAATTATCACCCCAATCCTTATAATGTCCCCCATTCCTCCAATGTAATACTCGTAATAGCGGACCTTTTGTTGGATTCGCGATTTTCATAGCTTCAATTCATATATGGATAATAAATAAATAATGGATTAGTAGTGAAAAAGATCCATTATATTTACTTTCCACAAAAGTATAAATGATGGATTCAAAATACACGTTATATTTGTTTATATATTAAATTTTCTATTTTAAATGTCTTTATTTCGTGATGATATAAAAATTATAAATGATCAAAATATGGAAAATGATGGCAAGGTTAAACTCTATCAATATATCGACATCATTTCCGCTAAAGATGACACGAATGGACGTTTTAACGATTGGGATATAAACGAACTAAATACCCTACCACACGTAATTCAAATTGATATTAATCGAATTATATTAGGTTAAATATTTTAACAATTTTGTAATGTGGCCAGATGGACATCAAAAAAAATGTTACAATGCCAACATGTACAATGCAAATCATCATATTAGTGGATGGGCGGTAGTTGATTTAATTTATTTGAATGTAATATAATTTAGATGAGAAATACTAATAATCACAATGTGGTTATTCTGGTAAATATTAAACATTAATTTTAATTCACTAGATCATTTTAGAAAAAATCTTGTTTGGGAATATTTGTATGTAACAATTTCTGTATAAATTCATTGTATGAAACTGTATGCTACATAAGGCCAGCAATATGTGAAAAGGCGAGAATGCGTCAATTAGGTAATTAATTAATTACAATTGAAATATTTTTTTATAGGAAGTGAATGTGTAAACAAATCGTGTAATGGAAACATTATTCAAATAAAATGTACAGGAAATCGTGGACATCCGGTAACTCATTTATGGAGACGAGAAAATGAAATTTTCTTTTTTGAAGCGAATGGTATTATAATTATAATTATAATTATTACAATATTAAATTTTTCATCAGGGTTTCACAATCATCATAAACCAATGTATCGATTTGTAAAAAGACGCAAAATAAAACAAAATCTAGAGAATGGAAAGTGTTTGGAACTCATTAAATTACATGATATTCCAGATGATAAGCCGAGAAAAGTTATCAATGAAACTTTTAAAAAAATTACAAACGATCCAATTCTAAGTAAATATAATACATCTCCAATCAATGATGATAAAAGTCTTGGATTTTCTAAAGATGCCACACAAACTAATATAACGGAAAAATCTCATCTTGAAGACGAATACATGTTGAATGGCGAAACAAGTGAAAATTTAAATGTAATTGATAGTTTTCTGCTGCGTCTTAACAGTCCAAGCAGACAAGCAAACTATTCTCAAGTTAGCGTCTCAAGTTGTGATATTAAGCCCAAAATAAGAAATTTTGATAATTTGGATCAGGTGACTGAATGTGGATATATAAGTAATAACCCTTTCCTGTCACAATTGCAGATATATTGGAAAGATTCTAATGAAAATATTTATTAACACCATTTATTTAATATTATATTAATTGTTAACATTATTAACAATAAAAAATGTCCGATAAAATACATTTCTTTCCAACATAAAACGACAATTGAAAATCTTTTTTCATTATTCATCATTGGATATCCAAGGTATGTCAACTGTATAACATTGCTAATCATGAATATGCCATTTATAGTCGACACTCGAACATTTTTCTACATTTTCAATTATATTTTACATCTCCAATATTACTTTATTGCGGTGACTACAATTAATACATTTCCACGATTTGACACATGCCTCAAAGTGAAAAGCCAAAGTATTTCGTAAATCTATTAATAAATGTATTTAAAAAGTATTGGCTTACTGTTTTCTATAATCAAAGCCAAGCATATAGACATGAGTATTGAAAATATCTTAATATCAATACCCTAATAATTGATATTGAATAATTAATATTATGATACATGAAGGAATGCAGACAATAGGAATGTCAATATATATGAAACGTTTTTACTACATCCATAGGTGACATTTAAATTTAGGTAAATGTCTAAATTGAATATTAATCGTGATATTATAATTATATACTTTACATTTTTTGTAAAATTCAGCCAAATGTGGATTCCAATAAAATGCTACACAAGAAATTGATCTCGGGAATTCTATACTTGTTAGAGACATTTTATGTTTCAAAACTTTTCCGTGAGATATAGTGAATAAGAGTTCCCCCGTATAATTTACAAAATAAGAACTGCTTCTAAAGCTTTGTACATACAGGTAAATGTAGAAAATGTCAGAAAATTCTTTTATATCATTCAACAAGACATTGGAACAATTTGAATGAATAAAACAAAAGAGAATGACTAATAAATATCCCAAAATACAAGTGATGAATCTCAGTGATATCTAAAAAAATAATAATGCAATATAAAACACATTCTACCTTGGGTGAGATGATTGAACAGGTATTTGCATTTTTAAAAGGTCCAAACATTATATTTGATGGGGAGAGATAATAACATACGTTTTCATTTGATTTTTCGCCATTAAGTGAAAATGCGTAAAATTTAACAATAATTAGCATTATAATACCATTTATCGTTTCCCATTCATTGCTAAATTTTAACAACTATAAATTATTTAAAATTACCTCGTCTTTTGAACAATGAAAATTATAGCAAAACCTATAACAAGACTTGATAAGAATGATGTTTTTATTTTAGAATTTAAACATGTAAAAAGTAGAGATATTGATATAATAAAAGCCGTTTCTGATAGTTGTAAGATTGTTCCAATAATGTAACAACATAAACTGGCCATGACAATAAAATATACAGTATTGTTGATAATCTTGTACATCTTTAAAATGTTGCATATATATTCAACTATAGAAACAATTATAAAGTGACACAATATACGAAACATGTCATGAGAGGTATAAATGGCACATTCAGTCAATTCACGAAAATGCATTTTAAAAAAACTTTATTGTAATAAATCAGTTTCGCTCAAGCGTGACTACCTTATATTGTTTTGGTGACAAGATACTTTACTGATTTAAATACAACATAAAGTCCACTGCTACCTCCAGGTACATGGCATATTATATACCACACCAGAGTTGTAATATGAGCAAAGAATAATACAACCGTTAGAAACTGTCTGTGAATCTAAAAACTAGTTATAAAAGATATTTTTAATTTAATACTATGGAGGTGTATATTGTCGTTATCAACGTTAACAGGTATACAAAAAGAAATGGTAGTTTTTCAGGTTTACAAAAGTGAGTCACATATTTCTTGAAACCGAATAGAATTGAAAAACTAAAAATAATCTTTATAAAAATTTATAAATAAGTTACCTCAAAATTATCAAAAAACTTCCTGTACACGAAAAAAAGCAAAATTTTCGAGATCTTAATAATATAAAAGGAAGATATAGATTTGCCTATTATTAAAAAGATAATATTTATTATAAATCACCACAACTAGACACAGTATCCCAGCAGAAAGTGTCGCGATGAATAAGAGCATCTTATCTTTGTATTTCTGAACATTAATTTTTAATTATAATTTTTAATTACTTCAAAATTTAAAGATTCGAAATTCATGAAAAATACTTTATTTTTTAACCATGCAACAATTATAAAATAATTTTATTCGAATGTTCATTTACGATAGACAAAGATAGGTTTTTTTCGTTTTCCAATTCTTGAATGTTTTCAGTTATCATTTCCCTGTCAAAGTCGTTTAATTCTATCGATGTGTCGACTTGCATAATACCATCGTCTGATATTTTGACTGGAAAGTTAAAAAATAAACCTTCCGGAACTTGATATTCTCCTTTTGATTCAATTCCTACGCTTATTGTCTTTCCTTTCTAAATATTATTATACATTTTCCAAGTTTAAATACTGATCCAAAATGCCAAGCACGTATGTGATCCAAAATAGCTTTTGATACTGAACAGCCACTTGTAGCTTTCCTACTTTTTATTATTTCATGGCCCCTTTCTCGTACTATCTAAAAGTTAACGTGCAAATTGTTAAATGTAACTTTTACTTCAACAAATTCATTCTTTAACCATCGGTCATTGTTTATCATTTTCGCTACCGATCGTATTTCCCCTCCTTCGATGCACGTGGCGTTCCATGCATGTGCGTATTGTTTTTTAGAATGATTTCCAAATATTATTACGTTTTCTATTTTACAAGGTTCTACATTCAATTTCAATGCAATCTACTTTAACGTGAAATGGGAATATTATTTTATTCATACTTGAGCTGTAGCTCGATTCTGATCCAATCGAGCCAGAGTAGAAATGTTACAGGATGGGATATTGGGAGTAAATTTGTTGACAATATATCCGTTAGTGTTTGAAGGGTTCCCAGTAACCAAAATCTTACAGTTGGGTTTCGCATGTATATTTATCAGTTTGGCCTGTTCAGAGAAAATGACCACGTTTGTTCCGAGTAACTCCCTCCGTTCCATACCCTCTCTTCTAGAAACACACCCAATCATTATGATAAGATCAGCATCTTTAAAAGCCAAGGAAGGATCTGTAGTAGATACTATATCCACAATATTGTCAAAAGAACAATCCTGGATTTCCATCTTGGAAGCCTCTAAACACGGTGCTAGTGGTTCTATATCATACAACTTCAATACAATCTGTCCATCAATTCCAAAAATGTATCCATAACCCAAAGAAAGAATCAGCGCTTGTGATATTTGAGCTAAAAGTAATAACAACAAGGGAAAAAAATTATATACTTGTTGCACCCGTAATGGCAATAATATATGGCGGTTTTTCATAACCCTTAGTGTGAAACATTTAAAATTTATACAAATGTTTAAAAACTCCAAAGTAACGATTTATTAACATTTTACCATTGGGCTAAATAATCTTTTGAATTTAATCTATATAGTAATCTTGCATTGGTTTTTTTTAATTGTTCCTGCTTGTATTTTTTCATGTCTAAAACATATCACTTTAAACGTTAATTATTTATACCTTCTATATTCACGTTGCCGATTGATCTGATAAAAATCTTACGTGAAATACAAAACTCTCTTCTCTTAGACTCGATTACATATTGAGTGTTACACATGATTAAATTTATTAAAACATTTACAATTTTTTATGTTTGGTTCCAAGAGCTCTGAGTTTACGATTCTTCATGTCTTTAAATTCTTGTCGTTCCATATGTATACGACCCATTTTATTTGAAAGTGTATCCATTTCAACATTTTTTGTCTAAAACATATTTAAATTAGTACATTTATTAAGAGTACTTTTTTTATATGAACGTTCCTATCCAAAGATTTGTTAAACTTGGCCTCTTGAGCTATTATATTTCGTCTTAAAAGAAATTTCATACTGGAAACAAACTGGCATTTGCAGTCAGAGTCTTTTGAATTTGAAATTCTAGGTCAAATATTTTTAAATATAATTTTTAAAAAAACTTGTAATTTCTCATTTCTAATGTATTATTTTCGAGCACGAAAACAGCAGCAGTATCGATACCCTCCACCCTTATATTATCAACTACGCTACCTCCAAAATAGTCTATTAGGAAATTTTTTAATCTTTGGTTTTCTAATGTAGCTGTAAAAGCCTCTCCCAGAAAGACTATAGCCAATTTTGAACCATACGAAAGATTATTCTACGACGATAATTAATTTATAAAAAGTTTCCATTACCAGAAATGGTTCATTATAATCCATCTTGACAATTCCCATTTCAAACATGTCAAAAAGTACATCATCATACATTCTACCAAAGATCAGGTTATTTTGACGCTTTTTAGTATCTGATCCAACTAAAAAGTGAGAACATGCATATTTTTTAGCCAAAAGTTCCACGTCGGCGCAATGGTCAAATAAAGACTTGTTAATTCTTCGTTTTAGGTATACTTTATCCGTTTTGAATCTGGTCTAATCAAACTTATAATGTATTCTTTTATAATTACCAAAACACGACAGCAGGATTCCACAACCATTCCACAATTTTTATTTGTCAGCACAATAACAGATTTTGATTTTTTAAGCTTGGGTTCGCGTCGTAGAAACAACGTTTCATTTTGTTTCTTCAGAGACTTTTTAGATCTAGTGTTGCAACGTTATAAAAGTGTTTAATAATATCTATTACTTATTCGCAGACATTCTATATTTCTATTATCACACACAAAAATACATGGAAACAAAATTTCAAAATTAACTTTATTAGTAATTACAAGATTAATGTAAACAAATATTACTGGAGAACAATTTCAGATTCAATCTCGTACTCTTTATCTGCTTCCAATTTAATGCTCCCACTATTTGAACTTTGCTCGCCAACACTATTGGTGTATTCTGACCCTTTTTTTTCGTTCTTGAGCATTTCGGCATATTCAGTTATGTCTTGTTTTACATCAATATTTTTTATATCAATCTTTGCACTCTTGTGACAATATATGCATGTAAAAGTATCTCCTATTAACTGGAAGGTATTGTATGTCAATTTTTTATTACAATCACCTAAATATGTGTTTTTATAAAAATGTTTAAATATATTAAAATTACTGCACTTGAAACAACCCTTATGCCACACCTTTTCCCCTGCTAGTAGTCTTTCTGCAAAATATACAACATTTTCACATCCGTGGCATTTTTGAACGTTTGTATTTGTTAAATTTATTTGAGTATTTATTGATTTTGCTGAATGTTCATCGTCATTTTTCAGAGATTCGTTTCTAATTTTTGAACTTTGTTGTACACTTGTAGCGTAGCTTTTGTTGCAATCGAATTTAAAATTATTCTCAGAAACGACTTTTTTGTTATTTTGCAGCATGTGAGAAGTGCAAAAAAGACTGTTAAAGCCTCCACGAACATTTATCATTGTGAGTACTTTGTGACAACTGCTGTTACTACATCTAAAACAAAATTTATGCCACACATGTTCATCATATTCAATCATTTCATTTTGATACACTGCTTTAGAGCAAAAATAACACTTTTTGCTTGTAATAAACATTTTTGGAACTCTTGGTTGATATGATGTACTTCCTAAAATTAATATAAACATTGATAAAACATAAATATACCTTTTTTTGAGCTCATTGTTCAAAAAGTTAAAATTCTGAGGAAAATAAAATCAAAGTTAAAACAAAAGTGTAACTAAGTAAATATTATCAAATATCCATGACTTTTTTTTATGAATAAATTATGATCAACATAAATTAAGTTTTAAAATTGTATCTATAAACAAAATTATAATATTTTGACAACTAGCCTGAAACTCAAAGTAAGGAAAATGATGAGTGCGACTAAAAATCCACCAAATTAATTTTTTACGATTCCTTATGTTGAAATTGTGGTGAAATGCCTACTTTTGCATTTCTCTGTTCAACGTAAGGGTCAAAATATGTAAAAAATATTTATTCAATATCGTCATCAACTATAATGGCCGGTGATATATATGACACAATAGGTCCGCTTAAACATTGTTTATATTTTAGCGTCTCTGTTACTTTTTTGTAAATAATTTTGAAAAACTCTTCGTTGAGTGTATTCTGTAATACGCTCATAAATTGATTTGGATTCACATGAAGCAAGATGGACTGTGACATTTCTTCGAGACCTTCATCTATTTGTCCTAAAATAAGTTACATGTAAATGTTTTTTTTTACAAAATACCATTCATCAAAAGTCTTTCAGCCTTGCTAAGTTTTTCAAATAACACAGTTTCTCCTCCTACAGATTTCTAATACATTATTAAAATGTTAAAATATATAAAATTACACTTAATCTATCTTTACATTCATTTTCCCACGTCATTTTTCTTTCTAAATTTTAAATAAAATACAAATTTAGAATGAAAAAAATACTTTTTATTAATTTAAGCTTGTAATCGGGGTCAGCTCTCCTTTTATAATCAAAAAATGCACAGTATCCTACAAAGAGTAGTCCACCAGACACTAGACCGCATGATAGAATTTTTGACATTGTCCCAGGTTTCATAAAACACGTTGATAATATAAATAAATATTACTTCTTGTTAAAATATATCCACAGTAACTATAAATTATACAGAAAATGAATTTGTCACGTGAAAATTTAATAACTGAAGAAATGGTGCAAACTGCCGTAGAAAATGTGTCTCTTAGTGGAGTGGTAATAACGTTGCTGTTTTTAAATTAATTTATTCATAGACACTATTAAAAATATCTAAACACGTGGATGACGACATTGGAAATGAAAACATGGTTAAAGGTTTGCTTTTTGGATGTCTGGTGGATAATAGTCTCGAAATTACAAACAGTATTAAAGAAACTTATGTTGAAGACGGTTCGTATAATTCAATTTTCCGACATACTGGTCTAGATTATGTTCACATGGGTTTCTATTATGCCGCTACAAAAGGGGAAGCAATGTTTAACATGAATTTCATTGAAGAGCAATATCTACATCAAACTAAAACAGATAATTTTGTCTTTATAATCTACGATCCTGACATGATCGAACGAGGTATTTTGGGCATCAAGGCATATAGATTTAGCTCCAAGTTTATGGCCCTTTATGAAAATACAAAGTTTACATTTAGAGAGTAATTACTTTTAATTTTTAGTATATAATATTTTTAGTTTCTCTGATTTGAAGATGCAGACTCATGATGTTTTTAATGAATTGAATATTTCCATCAACAATTCAAAAAATGTTTCATTGGGTATTTATTGCTTGGAACGTGATTTATTGAATCAAGGAAAATTAAACTTGACAAATGAAAGAAACTACGTTGCTAAAGGTCAAATTGATAAAGAGTATACAAAGATTATTGAAAACGATGAGACAAAACAAAAATCGTATGGATGTGGTTCGGCTCTTGCAGAATATGCCAACGATTCCATTTTCTTGGATTTGAACAGTAACAAGTATATTAAAGACACTCTAGAAAAACTCATGAGTCATCTCGATGATGTTTCCAAGTCGTCTCATGGTTTCATGAATTATCACAAATCTCTTCAAAAGGCCGTTATAAATCGTAAATCCCAATTTGAAAAATGCATGGAAGAAAACAGAGTTAGACATTTAAGAGGAGAGCAACTTTTATCTGAAGCTGAAATATTGAAAATTTGTGCTCTTCCACCACCTCCGCCTCAGATAGGTCTCGTTGCTACGAATGTACAGATTTCTCAATACGTGAATCAGATGAACCAATACACAAAGTGTCACATAAAGAAAATTTTATTGTCACAATCTTTATTGTGTGGATACAATACTTTATAGTCGTTTTGCTTTTTGATTTAGAGATATCTAATAAATATTGTAAACAATTTTAAAATAATACCTGTGCTTCAATGAAATCAATTTTTCTTTCAAGAATAGCAATTCTTTCGTTCATTTGAGATATCTTACTTTGACATGTAACATCTATTTTAAAAATAGTACATATAATTTATAAATATTACACAGTGAATTTATAAAATCAACCATCTTTTGAATACTAACAGAAATTACTAAAAAAAACTTGAATGGTATTTTGTACATAAAATAAAAAACCATCTATCGTCTCGCGGTGTGCCCAATCTTCGTATATCCTTTCTTTCGTTCTCGCAGAAGTAAACAAATTGACGTTGGACATTTTTTGTTTTTAAAATAATCAAATAACCATAAAGTTGGTTTCAAATGGAAAAATACAACATTTTATTTTCTCAGAGGTATTCAAACGAGGATGACTTTTACATGCGTCACTTAAAAACTAGAGGAGATTCTCCTCCAATGTTTCCAAAATGCGGTATTAAAAGATATGCATCATAAATTATTAGATTTTAGTTAAAGATTCAGTTACAGAGGAAAAAGTGAAAAAGACTCAAGAAAAAGCAGTGCCTGTTCTCAATGAATCATTTGTGAATTTACCAAAAAGAAGAAAGAATTGCTAACTGTTAGTTTCATATTTCATAATAAATAATAAATTATATTTTTATCCCAGACATGGTATTAAATGTATCAGTTATTTTGAGATTTATACACCCAACAACCTCACGAAATGTCTCAATTTCACGTGAATTTATAAATAAACTTAACGCTTCATTTGTAAAGAATTGAAGATGAATCACGATTTAGAAAACTTTCAAAAAGAAATGAATTCTACATTGGAAAATGTTCCCACCTGTCAAGAGACCCGATGGAAACTAATCCAAATGAACACCTTTACGAGGTGGATAAATGAACACTTGAAAACTTTTAATATGAAAGTTGATAGTTTAAAAACAGATTTTTGTGATGGGATTCGATTAGCAGCTTTACTATCAGCGCTTTCTCAAAAGAATAGTTTGATCATTAATAAACGTCCCAATTTCAGGACGCAAATGTTGGAAAATGTCACCCAATGTATGAAATTTATAGAAGAGGTTGAGCACATAAAAATAGTCAATATTGATAGTTCCGATATTGTGGATGGAAATATTAAATTAATTATGGGACTTGTGTGGACTTTAATTCTGCATTACGCGATATCAATGCCCGTATGGGAAGATTGCGTGAATGATGCAAAGGAACGAGTAACTCCGAAAAAAAGACTTTTAAATTGGATTGTTAATAAGATACCCGGTAAACGTATATCAAACTTTACAACTGATTGGAACGATGGTACTGCGCTAGGGGCTTTAGTTGATTCGTGTTATCCAGGATTGTGCCCCGATTGGGAAAAGTGGATTACCGTGGATGCTTTACAAAACACTACTGATGCGATGGACTTGGCAGAGAATTGGTTAGATGTTCCAAAGGTATATCTAGTTTTTAAATATTTTTACACTTATTACTAGCTCATAAAACCCGAAGAAATAACAGACCCAAATGTGGATGAACAAAGTGTAATGACATACCTGTCAAATTATCCTCATATGAGTCGTGTGCCCAATGCTCCTGTTCGACCAAAATGCTGCCCTGTCAGAGTTATAGTGCATGGTAAAGGTTTGATGGACATTGGAAATGTGACCAATACAGAGACTCAATTCATCGTTGACACTTCCGAAGCAGGCGATGGAGTGTTGGTGGTTGAAATAATAAATGATGTAAACGAATTAATAGAATGTAACGTTGTTCAAGATTACAACAATCGATACATTTATCGAGTCAGTTATGTTCCACATGATAAAGGATCTGTGAATGTTTCAGTTTTATATTCAGAGACACATATTCCACATAGCCCATTTAAGGTTTTTATTCAAGATGAAAGTGTAAAATTGTCGTGCATATCAGTAGATGGATCACTTTTTAATACTGATGATGTTTATGTTAATCACTGTCAACATGTGGATATTGAAGCTCCCGGTATCAAGTTTTATTATATAATTTTATCTTATTTTAGTTGACGTTTTTGAAAATATAAGAATCATGATTGTTGATAATAATGGAGATGATGCGAATATTGAAATAACAAGCGAAAATATGTCACAGACAAAGCTTAGATATAACTTTAATTTCACAAACAGTGGCTCTTTTACTGTATTGTCCTACTATAAAAACAAACCGTTAGAGTATACTCCTATTAAGGTTACTGTGTTGCCTGCTATTTCTAATGACAATATCATCGCGTATGGAAGAGGAATAGCTCAGAGCGGAATTAGAGTTGGTGAAAATGTTAGTTTTACAGTTTATTGTCCTAACGAGTTGAAAGAATCGGAATCGTTGACCGTAAACATTACGTCTCCGAATGGTGTCATAAATCCAAAAATAAACAAGTCTACTTTAAAAACGGGTACAGAATTTTCCTATGTACCCAATTTGGCAGGAGCATATTCAATAGAAATTAAATGTTGTGGAAAACTATTAAACATGTGCCCCATAAATATTAGAGTCATGGAAGACAAAGATACTGGTATAAAAGTATATGGAGTTGGAATAGAATGTGGTCAAGTAAATAGAAATTGTACATTTTCTGTTGAAACTAACAACGAAGCGGATAATCTGTCATTTGATATAAAAGGTCCTTCTAGGGCTAAAATAAGTGCTAGAGAAGTTGACGATAAAACTGTAGATTTTACATACGTGCCTTCCGAACCCGGACATTATGAATTACATTTAAGTAATAATGGTGAAGATATTCCTGGATCCCCTTGGATAGTTTATATAAAACCAGAGTTCAAAATGATGGATCCAGAGAATGTAGATTTTGTATATGACAAAAGTTTGCAATTGTCGGCTGACAAGGAAGAAAAATTTATAATTGATTTGTCAAACACAGTGTATAAAGATATTAACGAAAAGGATTTAACTGTTCGAATTATTGACGACAATTATAATGTTGAAAAGGTGTCCCTCATTCAAGATTCATGTTATTTGTATTCATTCAATTACTTACCCTCGAAACAAGGTAAGATTCGCGTATTAATTGATGTAAATGGATGTGCCATAAAAAAGAGTCCTTATAGATTCTCTGTAGTTTGTCCTATGGAACCACAAATAATTCAAGTATATGGTCCAGCGGTAGAATCAAAAGTTATAAACATGTCCTGTGCTTATTTTTATATACGGTTTTGTAAACCCACAAATGATGATGTAAAAGTTTCATGTCGCAATCAAGAAGGGACGTTGGTAGATTATTCACTAGAAAAAGACGGCAATGTTCATATAGTCAATTTAAACTTTGTACATGTTGGGCTTTATGATTTAGACATAGATGTTGTAGATTCTCAAAGTTGGAAAATTACTGTTGAGAACAATTTTTCCATTATACCCAGTAGTGAGCCTTTTTTAATATTTTGCAACGAGAATTTTACACATACTGTGAATTTATCTGGATTGGATTTCATCGATTTTGTTGAAAATTATACTGGGTATATCAGTTTCAAGGAAAAGAAATACCCGGCATTGGTCACTATGAAGGATAAATTATTATCCATATCATTCAATTGCCCTTTTGTTGGTAACTGCTATGTTTATATTATGTACAACAATCAATTGATGAAAGATTTCCCTAAAACTATTTCTGTGTCTAAAAGGTGTGATCCCAGTAAAGTTAAAATATACGGAGAAGGGTTGAATGAAAATATCAATGTTGGCGAATGTAATGTGTTTTACATGGATTTGAGTGAAGCAGGGGTGGGTAATATAGACATTTCAGTGGAAGGACAAGAAGAGGTAGAGGTTGTGTGGAAAGAAGAAGAATCTCTGACAAGAGTAGATTATACCATTAGAAAGAGTGGATGGTACAAATTTAAAATTACTTTTGATGGAGAAAATATTCCAAACGGAGAGTTTTCAATTGTGGCCAAGGATTGTTTAGACATAACAAAAATTATTGTCAATGCGCCAGAATCTCCAGTTGTTGTGGGGAAGC
Source organism: Coelogynopora nodosa (assembly GCA_034780555.1). Taxonomy (NCBI): domain Eukaryota; kingdom Metazoa; phylum Platyhelminthes; order Proseriata; family Coelogynoporidae; genus Coelogynopora; species Coelogynopora nodosa. The sequence continues at coordinate 38,388 of JAUZND010011676.1, read as the reverse complement.
TTTCTGAATTTTTTATATCCACTATGGATGCTGGAGAAGCAGATTTAGATGTCACATTGTATGGTGATGACGGAATAATGATTCCTTGTCGTGTGGTAGAGGGAAAAGACCATTTCCAACAAAGGGTCAAATTTACTGCTTTAAAACCTGGAAAACTGCGAGTTAAAGTGAAATATGGTGACATACAAGTTTTTGATGAACCGGTTGTATTTACAGTTTCAACTGACGTTAGTCAAATTAATATTAACGGCGACATTTTTAATGAAAATGTAGACTTGTGGGCGACAGTGCCCATTTCCTTTTCTATAGACATGAATAACGTGATTAAGGGAAATTTGGTGGTTAATATAATGGATGACAATAAAGTGCATTTACCTGTAGAATTGAAATACGAAGAAACGTGTAAACTTACCAATGTGGAATTTTGTCCAAAACGTGAAGGTAATGTGTATATTTCTATTTTATACGATAATGTTTTGATCCGCACAGTAAAAAAAAAGGTCAAATGCACAGGAAAAGCAGATAAAGTATATTTAAAATTCAAACAAAGTGAACTAATCCCAGTTTGTTCTGAAAATTATCTGACTGTAAATACAACCACTGCTGGTGATGGTCAATTGAATGCAGATGTAATAAACGAAGGAGAATATATACCGGTTAATATTGTACAAGACGATGGAATCTACAAATTGTCATATGTTCCCATGTCTTTGGGGCTATGTCAACTCAAATTACATTATGGTGGTAATCTAGTTCCTAGCCAAATAACACAACAGGCCGTGACACAGGTGGAATACGACAATTATCTGTCCAAATATATGTTTAACTTTGAACAATATGATAATGACAACCACAAGTTTGTTTTGCCATATTCTGGATCTATTAATAATGTGGAAATTTTTATTAAAGAATACAAGTGTAACAATCAACAGATTTGCTTCTTTTATGATAACGGAAATTCCACTCTGACTGTATCTAGTTCTACAACTGTACCAAATAGTTACAGTTTGATTCTAAAAAGTAAGAATATTGATGTAGATTTAAAATATCACATTTATAAAAAGGAAGAAAAAAATATTGCATATGGAGGTGGTTTGTCCCATGGATTTGTTAACGATTGTTTATATTTTTATGTTGAATTATCGTCAAACTCTATGTGTAAGAATGTTCCTATTGACGTAGAAATCGAAGGTCCTGCTAAAGTTTCAAGTAGTTGTGTTAATGAAACTCCCAACTTGTACAAGTTTAAATATACCCCATTGAAACCAGGAAAATATACTATATTTGTAAAAATTGACAACATGGCAGTAAAAAACTCACCCTTTCAGACTTTAATATTTTCATATCCAGAAACCCATAGTCTTATTAAAGTAAATACAACCTTTGTTTTATCAAATTCAGACATGTCCCAATGTATCCTCAAATCCAAAGATCCAAACGGACATGTCAAAAATCTGCCGTACACTTGTAAAAATGATAAAATAATTGCAAATATAGACTCTAATGTCGTTGGAGCACATGTTGTTTGTTTTTACAGTCGAAAAGCTGAGAAAATGTTGAATTTCTCTGTGGTTACTTTACTGACTGAAACTGAGCCTATCGAATTGGAAAAAATAAAAGTATGTGGCCTTAATACGAAGGAAATAAATATGGTTCATGTTGGACCGACTCCATATAGGTTTATAGTGGATGCTTCAGATACTGGAGGAGCTCCCCTAGGAGTATCTATTGATGGACCTTCTCAGTGTAAAATTACCTCCAAGAAACTGTTGGATAACAAGTACGAAATATTTTACAACATCCAAGATCCGGGGAATTTCGAAGTTAACATTACGTACAACGGTGAATTGCTTCCTCAATGCCCGTTTCTGGTAGATGCTATACACAAACCTAAAGACCGAGAAGAAGCACATGCTTATAAAATATCTAACGCAGATTCTAAAGCCATGTCTTGGTGTTCAGATATAAACAACCTCTCCGATTCATGCCGTTTGATGGTAAACTTTAATGAGCGTCTACCAGATGATGCAATTGCGGTAGTTAAATGTCCATCTGGTTGTCTTGAACCTTGTGATATTAGAAGAATAGAAACTGGCCACAATTGTGTAATTTTCTACCCCAAGGAAATAGGGGAGCACTATATATCTCTGAAACTAGAAAATAAGCACATTGAAGGAAGTCCCTTTTCATACATGGTTCATTTGAAAGATGTCAATATGGGTTGGAATACAGTTAGAGTAAAAGGTAAAGGTCTGGCACAAGCTTATCTAGATGAAACGGCTAGTTTTAAAATTTATACTCTCAGACACGGGGGGAATGGAAATATTAACATCAACATAGAAGGTCCCTCCAGGACATTTTTAAACTTTGACGAAGAATCGGAGAATTGCATGATTGTTACGTATAAATGCACCAAAAAAGGGAAATATGCCATTCGTATAAATTATGATAACCACGAAATTATTGGTTCTCCGTTCCGAGTTAATGTGGTTGATTCTTGTGACTCTAGTATGAAAGATAATATGCTCCATATTGACCTTCAACCAATACCAACCACATTTACATTGACAAGTAATACGGCAAAGAATCTGAAATGTTATGTAATGTCACCTACGGAAAAAACCATTTCTGCCAAAATCAATAAAGATGGCGAAAACAAATGTTGTGTAGTTTTTCTTCCTTTTGAGAACGGTACCCACAAACTTTATATACAAGACACAATCACAGGTAAAGAGTTGAAAGATTGTCCGTATTTGATAGAGATAAACAATGTTAACAATGGTTCCGATATACGGGCTGTGGGAGATGGGACAGTCTCAGGAGTGGTCGGAAAAAGAAACCGATTCAAATTGATTACTCAAAATGCAGGCCAAGGAAAATTATCAGTAGAAATCACGGGACCGTCAAAAGTAGTCATTGAAACCTCGGATTGTGAAGATGGATGTGATATTACGTACACATGTAATGCCCCTGGAACCTATAAAATAGAAATACTCTATAATGACGAAGCTATACATAAAAGTCCGTTTATAGTCAAAATTAGTGACGATGCTAGTAATTATTCGTCTAATATTGTAACTGGGAACGAGAAGGTAAAAAATGGATCAGTCAAGGAAACAGTACATGTATCTGGCGCAGCATTGAAAACAGCCCAAATAGGAAAGACAATGGAAATTACTGTTGAATCTAAATTTCCGATTGACAACGAATTTATGGTGGGAATGAAAGGACCTTCCAACCCTTTTGACAAAGTTCATATAGACAAAGTTAGCGACAGCAAATACCTTGTGAGCTATATCGTATCAGAAAAGGGTAACTATCTACTTTCGTTATTATGGGGAGGGAATCACGTAGAAGGATCACCATTCACAGTTAAAGCCTTTTAAAAATTATAATATTGAAATAAACTTTACTATTCTTTGTTGTTAAGATAATGTTTTGTTATATATCCCCACAAACGGAAACAAACCACCTCGAATAAAATGGTAAAAAATTTAAATTAAATGAAATAAATATTTTTTTCAGTCAGAAGTTGACGAATTATTCAAAAGACTACAAAGCTACAAGGGAGTAGTTGGAGGGTTCATAATGAACGCTGATGGTATAGCCATCAGAACCACGCTCGACAATCAAAGCACATCCCATTGGTGTTACCACGTTCTAAGATTGGTAAGTAAGGCTAGAGTGGCAATCAGGGACTTGGATCCACAAAATGATCTTTCTATAATGCGTCTTAGAACAATGAAACATGAAATTATTATAGCACCAGGTATGTAAAAATATTTGACAAGTTTATTTAAATAATTTAGATAAAGATTACATGATGGTCATTATTCAAGAACCTAAGATTGAGGCTATATAGATGATTAAATTAATTAAACTCCATTAGATTTCACGTGTGATTCAGTAAAGTATCTTTTTAGTATACAAATTTCAACGCATCCAACAATAATAATTATGACACATTGTAAAATTGACCAGTGATTTACCGAAGTTTGTATCTTTTTTGCGAGATGCAGCGATTGCAAAGATATTGTTTTTATTACATCTTGAGAACGGCGTGCCAAGTCGTGTCTGTTGTTTATTAATTCCATTTCTTCATCTACTTTAGTATTGACTGAAAAGTCGTTTTCGTCTATTTGTGTTTTTAAACTTTCAATTTCTGTAGAACCCAATTGGAAAAATACCACTTTAGCTTCATTGTCAACGTTTGTGAAACAAAACGTATAGGTTCCCGTTTTACTTATTGAAAATTCATAATCATAGGCCATTATATTATCCACGTCTTCCATCAGCACACCTCGATGATCCTTAGAATAATGATTAATTTCATAATTCGGTCCGCTGATAACTCTGTATTCAATATTAAATTTTTTGACAGTTAAAAAAATGTAATCATAATAAAAGCATTCATTATGTCTGCCCTCTACCACTATGTTGAATGTCCACCGTTTGGATTCCAGTAGAGGTATAAAAAACAAAAAAATAATATACATTTTTATTTAAATATTCAGGTAGGAGGGGCACCAAAAGCATCGGGCATTCTTTCAATCGAATATCTAAAAACAATAAATATCAGCTGTGCAATAAAACTTACTTGTGCTGGGACAGGTACATTATTGGAACTCCTGGAATCTTTCTAATTCGTCTTTTTAAATCTTTATCACACGTGGCCACAATATAACACTTGTGCTGAGTTACCCTGTCAATTAGACAATCGTCAGCATATGTTCCTTTATGTAAACAGGTCAACCTCTTAAATGCGTCAGATTTAACAATTCTAAAATATTACTGTAAAAGTTTATTAAAATTTACTTGAGAGCCACTCTATACTTTCTTCCAAGTTTTTCTAATTCACCCATAACACAATCCGTCACATAAGGAACACATTTGGCATACAGACAGTCGGACATTGCTTCAACGATATCCAGCTTGTTTTTTATAGAAAAATTGACAAAGTTGGTATCTATCAAGACTCGATAAGGTGGACCAAGTTGAGTGTTGTATTTAAAAAACAGAGCAGAAGATGTTTGTGCTCTATAAAAACATCAACTAAAATAAATTTTATAAGTATTATACACTTGTGATATTTTCTCTTGACTCTTTTCAGTAATTTTTATTTTTTTCTTTGCATGTTTCGACAAAATACGATTCTCTGGTTTTCTAAATATATTTAAAAAACATTGCATTTTCATTTACATTCGCTTGTCTGCTGGATTTATTCTCTTTTTCACACTAGAAAATTTCTTCTTTTGCACGCGCTTTTGGTTTGCAACGGTTCCCATTTTGATAATTTTTTATTTACCTTAGATACGTGTAAATAACTTTATTTTGAATTTAAAATGAAAATGGATCAAGATGTATATTCCTGTACCCAACAAGTGTTTGAAACCTTTTATAGTGGTGAGTTTGGCGAGTGTAAAAGATTGGTTTCAGAAATGTCCAAGGACAAAATGTACCCAGTAGCCGAATTTAATAAATTTGTGTGTGAGTATTACGATGAATCAATACCATCCGATAAAGTAAAGAGATACGAGTCCTTTTATGAAAAGGTGGTAAAACTTGTCAAAAAAGATATGGGAAGTGACTTGGAAGCTATTTCTCATGAACCAGAACATGCTCATTATCTGTACGTTTTGGCTTTGAATGACTTTTTCCATCTAAATTATTCAAATGCTCTAAAAATATCTTCAATAGGAATCAGTTTTATTACCTCAATAGTACCGAATTTAGTTGTAGCTTTTTACATTTTAAAAATGAAATCATTGATAATAATGTCACACTTTGAATGTTTCAACAGTACCATGTTTGAATTTGAAGCTTATCTTAAAAGTTTGGGTCTGTACAACACCGAAAACCAATTTTCAACAGGATATACTCGCACACAATTAATGTTTGAAATTAGTTATTTAAAATTAATCTCACACACTTTGATGAAAGAACCAGAAGATGTAGACAACCCTTTTCTGACTGAGTTGGTCAATGTGGGAGGTGCAAAAATTGATAAAAACTCGTGTGAAAACATAGTTGCAACAGTAGATGAGGCTCATAGATACTGGGTGGCTCATCTTGTTTTAAAGCAAATACACTGCCCCTCTTGGAATCTTGATATTATCCAATTTTATAACAAATTTAGTAGACTGCCTGAAAGCTCTGATGCATTGAGCAATTATTTTAAGATTGTCAACTACAATAATCAGGCAGTTTTGTTTGCCTCCATTAACAAACCAGAAATGTCTATAGTACAATTCTCGTACGCTCTAAGATTCCAACATCAAACAGACGAGAGGAATGGTATGTGTGCGATATACGATGATGTGGATTTGAGATCCAAAGTTGCTTATAATATAGGTATGATCCTTTTTAATACTGGATATAGTCAAGATGCATTTACGTATTTAAAACGATCGGTCAGAGTATATTGCAGGAATGCACGACTATGGGTAAGATTGGCAGAATGCAATTTAATGATGATGGACAAATCGAACCCTAAAAATTTAAATACAGAATTCTACCCAAATATTAATTATACCGGGGTAGTCGAAAGTTTAATCGGCGTCGGGAAAAAGTCTAACTGTGTGTTTTATTCTACCAACTCTGTTGATATTAATTTTGCCAATAAAAACGTTTCTAATTTGAAAAAGGGTATTTTATCATCAGATCCGGAACCCAGTTATCTGTTTGCTAAGCATTGTTTGGATAACTCTTTAAATTTAATAGAAGATTATATAAATTCCAGACAGGCCAGGTACTGCTATATTAAATTTTTTTAACTTTATTTAGTGGTGTTAATTACATGACATGTCCTCCTAGTAAACCCATGCACAGTGAAGAAGTGGAATATTTCATGTAATAAAATATATTTCTAAAACTTTCAATGTTTAGTGTTTCTGTGTACTTGTTATTCTCTTATGTCTACCTTTGTCTAAATGACTACGTAAACTCTGTCTATTATGGCGAAAGAGTACTCAATAACCAATATCGTACTCCTGCTCAAGAGTAATAATTTATAATTTATGATATTTAAATCTAAACTTTTATAGATATGCTGCCAAAATGTACACGGGAGAATCTCTTTCAAGGTTATATGAATTCAAAGCAGCAAAAGAATACATGAATGCTGAAAATGTATCTAGTGTGGCTACAAATTATTCAGACCAATCAAAAATCATAAAATTAGAATCTCATAAATGGAACCCACACACTGTAGAACAAGCTAGAGCTTACATGACCTTTAATCTAACAATTTCGAGTTTTATTTCTGGAGATGAAGCTGGAGCCAAAGTTATAAACGATAATGTAAAACTAAAAGTTTCATATTTAATTCCTGAATTTAGAATCATTACATGAAATCTTTGAGACACTTCCCTGTAGCCTACTCTCTTTTTTATATACATTATTGTATGGCTAATGGATTTTCAAGTTTATACAATTTATTAAATTCCTCTTTTACCTAGATTTGTTAATAAAATTAACCAATTTATCCATAATTGTGTTTTTAGAATCTTTTGAACAGTACTTGCAACATTCTTTTGAAATTTTCTTTTTTTCCTTAGGCGTAGATGAATTAAATTTTTCTTCCAACAGACTAGGGAATATATCTATTCCTCTTGGAGGTGGCAATCGTCCATCCATAGATATCCATTTTAAACTAGGATATACTTGCTCATCTTGAAAGTAATTAGTAATGTCATCTTTTTCGGATAAAAGTCCATAAAACGAATCGCTGTGTGATTCATCTGTTTCATTATAATTTGGATTTTTATATATTATTACTTGGTCATTCTCATGCGACTTTGAAATGTCCAATTTTTTAATTGAAACATGTGTGTCTTTTATATATTTTGAAATTTGTTTCTGTTTTAGATTAATATCAACGGTCAATGAATCAAAGTTGAATGGAGTCACTGAATGTTCCGAATACTCGTGTAAAATATTCTCATTGCAAAGTTCCACAAAAGTTATACTTGCTCCCAGAGATCCAAAACGACCTGCTCTGCCAATTCTATGTAAATACGTTTCTGCTGAATTGGGCATATCAAAGTTTACAACGAGATCGACATAAGGATTATCAATTCCTCTAGAAATCTAAAATAATTTCAAACACATTTTATGATTAAATGTACCAAATCTGTACAGATGAGTATTCTTAAACCCCCACTTTGACTAAACTTGGTAATAATTTTCTTCCTTTGATTTTGATTTTTAGTCGCATTTACAAATTCCGCTTCAATTTCATGAGACTTCATAAGATGACACAAAGAGGTGGATCTAAAACGTGCCAATTTTTTTTATATAAAAATTACCTTATTTGAGTGTTGGTAAATATTATACACTTGTTGAAAGTCACCGAAGTTACTATTTTTACGACCATTTCTAATTTTAAAGCAGTTGCTGTGTCGATGCCCCTTTCTTCAATGACACAAGAATATTGAGATACGCCCAGCAAGCATTTATCATTAAGATTTAAGCACACGTGTTTTGCATCTTTAGACATGTATTCTCTTGCACATTCTATAATATTTTCAGGGAATGTCGCAGATACCATTACAATCTGTCGTTCCAAAGAAAGGCAGGATAAAATATATCTAATAAATGTAAATTATAAAAACTAATAGAAATTATCACATAATATTCGTGAGCAAATCGTCGATTAATTTATCTGCTTCATCGAGTACCAATATGCGAACACTTTCGACTCTCAAATGACCGTCTTTCATGAGATGATACATCCTTCCTGGAGTACCGACGGCTATTTGACATTTTACACACTTTTCGATATCTTTATCAATAGGCATCCCTCCAATAAAATGATGGATGTTTATTTTTGGTAAAAATTTGGACATTTCTACCAAAACACCACATATTTGCATAGCTATTTCTCTAGTAGGAGTGATCACAACTGACTATAAAATAATTTTATAATAGTGATTACATTATTCACCTGCAATATTTCCTTTTCTAATCGAACATCTTCCAACAAGTGAACGGCAAATACACACGTCTTGCCGGTCCCAGCTTTTGCTTGTATTATAATATCTATTTTTTAAAAAAACTGATTTATAAAAAGATAATTATACCGTTCATAGTGATTATTTCAGGGATAGCACTTAATTGAATTGGCGAAGGACACAATATATTCATGTCTTGAAGGCCTTTAACAACGTTATCAGAAAGCCCCAAAGACTTGAAAGATTCATCTGAATCTATCAAAACATCTGAACTTTTAGACATAATTTAATATTAAAATAACTTTATTTACTAAAATACATTTTTCTAAAATGCGTATTTCTTGTTACTTTTGGGCGACGGTTTAAATAAGGCCTCTAAAAATATTTTTTATTATACATGTAATTTATACAAATTACCTGTAGAAGCAGATATAATTGGTAAATCAATAGATATGTCAAAATCATGAATTTTGTACATGTCTTCTTTTTCATTTGAAGGTTCAGTGGTTATGGGTATTGCTTCAACAATTTCCCCATCTTTATATAAATTGGAACTATTTTGGATATTTACATTTATTTCCTTTTCATCTTGTATGGTTTTAGTCTTCTAAAAAAAAATGTATAATAATTTTATCATGAAACCATTGAAACTAAAATAGGGTTGCACTTTCTTCTTTTAAAAGGGTTATCAGCTGTATTCTTTTCTTCTTCGTAGTCCAACTTTAGAGCTTCTTCTGCACTTTTTGAGTTGTTGGCTCGATTTCTCTCATTAATTTTCCTATACTTTTTAAAAAAATGTATAAAAAATAAAAAATACTCGATATACACAGAACTTGAAGTATACTTCTGCTTTATTTTTATAGCGTATTCTTCAAGATCTTCGAGCTTTCCTTTTATGCTAGTCTGTTTGTCCATGTTATTATCATCTTTTGCTTTTTGCTAAAAATTGTAAAATCACTGTAAATTAATAATTATATTACATATTCTTGCAATAATTTAGACTTGTGAAGTGTTACATTTGCAGGTCTATCAACAAATACATCCTTTTCTTGAATCATCTACAGTAAAAAGATAAAAATATTTACAGAAGGAACAAAAACCTCAGCTATCTCCTCTCTACTCAAATGGTAATTTTTAGCATCTAATACTTGTTTACATTTTTCTTCGATAAATGACATTGTTGGGAGTTCTAGACTATTGTTATTCATAGCAGTTAGCCACGTATTGAATTCTTTTTCGGTAATAGCTCCATTTGATACAAATTCAAATCGGAATGGGCGTTCGCTCTTTCCGAATCTTTTAAAAAATAATTATCAAAAAATTAAATTCCATTATCCACCTCAACATGAGGTATTTGTTTGTTCGACCTTTCCCGAAATTGTAAACCTTTTGTTGTTTTACAATATTCACAATCTGGCATATTCTGTAAATACTCGAGCTAGCATGAGTGCCTATACTCACTCTCACAAACATACCTTTGCATACATTTTCAAGAAAAGGCATGTAGCACCAACTAAAACGTATTCAGGATGATTTTAAAATACATACTTTTCCAATTTAAATCTAGACAATTTTATTCTATGTACATCTTGAACGCAAGTAACTCGTTCCACAGGCTTATGTGACGAACGGGATCTAAAGATTGTAAAATTAAAGTTGTTAAATTTAGTTACGAAAATGACGTTTCTGAGCCAGATAGATCAGACGCTAGTGAAGAATCATGTTCTGATGAGTATGCGTCACTCTTTTTAGAAAGAACTCCGTCCTTTTGAAAACTACGAGCTCTTCTCAGATTTTCAAGAGCGCTGTTTTTAGTCTTGGACCTCTTGCTTTTTCTCTGTTGTTGTATACTTCCAGTCGAAGAAGCATCTGAAAGATCACTAAGACTCGACTCATAAGTATTATTGGCTTCTGTTTTAGAGTCTTTTATCTTTTTTAAAATTTTGTTTCTCTTTTCACGATCTTCTCGAGCATTTTTTCTTTTAAAAATCTCCATCTCTCTTTGTACTTCGGTCATATTTTCTAATCCTTCATTATCATAACCATCATTGTAAAATGAAGGATTAGGCTTTTTGCCATCAACTTTTCTAACCAATTTTGATGTACATATTTCCAGATCTACTAAATTATAAATGTTAAAAATCTACTTCATCCTCACCTGATTCGCTTTCAGATGAAATTTCAGTTGCCATTCAAAAGTTTAGAAAATAATAAACTAATGATAAGATTAAATATTAGCAACTGTCACTATAGATATATAAATATTAGATAAATAAAGGTACAGATTACAAACACGTGAAATTTATAAAAAGATCAATTTTAATGACACAATACGATAATACACAAACTATAGCCAAGTACATTGATAGGCACGTATTGGTGAACGTCTTGGAATTTGTTGATAAATCAAATGTTTGTCATTGTTTTAATAGTTACAATTTTTATTTTTCAGATATATGAAGGAAAAGATGTAGCACTCGGAAGACTGAAATTGCTGGAGAAGACGCGATTATGTCAACTATTGATAGAAAGTTACAATGGATTGGATCTTCCTGTCCCAGAAGGTACAATTTATATTTTTTATTAATTATAAATTTTTAGAGGTACTAAACCGTGAAAGTTTCTATACTGAAGAGTATGAAAAACATAATAATATTAATCAACCACTCTTGTCACTTTTAAGCAACGAAGGTAGTATTTCATTTTTTTCAACTTGTATATAATTTAGAGCTTATTGAGGAAATGAAAAAGACAAAGTAAAATTTTTAATTTTTCTTCAAATACAACTTATCTTTTAGAGATGGAGAATGTTTTGGTTCCCAATTACTTGCCGAATATCCAGTATAATTATTTTAAAAATTAATTTAAATTAAAATAGCTACTTGGAGAAGACTGTTTTACAGATTTTCACAGTTATATGCTTTTCATGTATGATATAGGAAGTTATCCATTTGTTTCAAATTGTCTTTTCTTTATGAAAAAAATTGTAATTTAACTTTTTAAATTAATCTTTACATTTTACGTTAATCTAGTTGAATAAAGACGATCGTTTGTACTATTCGACCATTTGGGGGCTATTGACATCTTCTATTATGCATGAGGATTACATTACCGCTAAGAGTGAACTTGAATCTATCATTGATAATATTAGCCATTATAATCAAAAGGTATACAATTATATTATTTTTATTTTTATTCTTATTTTTTTAAAAGAAATTGCATTCTGAATCCTTGTTGCAAGAATTGTGGATTATTCACACCAGTCTTTTCATATACTTTAATTTCGATAATGGAATGGAATTATTTATACAAAAAGTATTTGACAAATTTAAAATGTCCATTCAAAATAACTGCCCTCATATTTTTAGATATTGTGGAGTAGCCGCTGTTACAACGACAGACAGACAGACGTTAAAGGAGATTAACAAAATTTTAAAAGACGAAGATGTATATTTCGATCCTATAACTCAATTTATTGTAGCCTTGTATCACGATTTTGATTTTGAATTGGCTCGACAGAAACTTATTGAATGTGAAAGCGTTTTTAAAGTTGATTATTTTCTAAAGGATCCAAAATTTTACCAAAATTTTTTGGAAGGAGCTCGACAAATAATGTTTGAAATTTTCAGTCGCACCCACAAGTGCATAAGTTTGGAGTATGTATTTTTTAATTTTTAAATTTTATTATTAAATTAAATTTAGAATGTTGGGAGGATGGCTAAATTTCAACGTCAACGAAGCTGAAAGATGGGTTGTAGGTATGCTCAAAAGGGATAAAGTCAAAATTGATTCTGAAAAGGTACATTTGAGTTTAATATATAATTTACATCTTTTAGGGTTTGATAATTATGGGATCAAAGGAGAACCCTGTATACAACAAAATCATCAGTCGTACAAAATTGTTAGCTTTCAAGACCCAAGTAATGTACATGGAATTGGAATCACGTGTTAATAAGATTTAATTTAAATTTAATGGACTATATACTTTTTCGAGATGGATTGAACAAGAGTTGTTAATGTGTCCAAGTGTTCATCGGAACTTTCGGGCATTAAACTCATTGATTTATGAAGGTTGAATAAGTATTCACTGTTTTTGCCACTGGGTCCTTCTGCGTGAGCAATTTGCTTAGCCATTTCTTCTAATGGAGCGGGACCCAAGTAGCATTCATTTCCTGGCTTCCCAATGTATATTTCCAAGTTGAATGTACATGTACTGTGGTATGTTTTATCTCTTGGGTGGAATTCAACTAAACTTTTTTCGTATCCTCCCTTTTCTCGGTGATTTAAATGTTTTTCTACTTTACTATTTATGGCTGTATCGTCGGATATATAATATGCAATTCCCCAAACAACGTCCTTATAAAACATTTTTAAGACATATTTCATTTTTTAATACCTCAGTGTTTGATGATTTAACCAACGTCACAACCCTTCCAGGCTAAAAAAAAATAAATACACTGAAATAAAATTATTACTTGTCCGGGAATACCTCTGTGATCATAACTAGCTTGCCAGAATCTCCTTTTATATCCTTTCACGAAACCACGTACTGCATAAGTGAATGGAAAATCTATTTTCCAAATCAGAGAACCGTAACTAAATAATTTATAATTCATAAAATCTATTTTAATACCCAAAGATCCACATAATTTCTGATGTACTGTTTACTTAAATAAATATATTCTATTAACTAGTTTATTAAAGCCATATCCATGGTATTTTGTTAATGTTATTCAACTATTTATGAGTAAACTTTTTTTTTTATTTTATCGATTAATATTAAAGAGACACGAATTTGCAATTGATAATTGGATAAAGGGTGAAAAAACTTTATACATAAATTGTAGAAATAATTGTCATGTTTGTATAGTAAATTAAATTAAATTTTTCCATTACTGGATATTGATTGTTCTTGTATTTATTGGAACAATTCGCCTCACTGACCCTTTAATAATAATCCTTTCCTCGAAGAAAATACATACAAAGTCAAAACGAAAACTTAAAGTATTAGTAATTAGTCACACCTTTAATTATCGACTATGTATATTTAATCATTTATTGAATAGCTTTTAATTAAATCTCGAAAATATTATTTTCCGATAATTATAAAAACGTACTAAATAAATGGGTTACGACAATTAATATAAAAACAGTTGCAAGATGAAACTTTACTTGTTGATATTTTTCTTAAATTTGAATCAGTTTAAAAGTACAGGTAATAATATTATTTATTTAACATCACCTCTAATCTTCATTGCCAACTTCAAATCTTTGCACATCAACGTTACTCTTTTCGAATGATGAGCGCACATGCTTGCGTCAATCATTAATGCTGATATATACTCTTCTAAGGCAGTCTAGAGAATATAATTAACAAAATTCATTAAAAGTACTAATCACTTGGATAGCTAGTAAAGCTTCAGATTGTATCCTTAGTCCTCTATGTCGATTCTGCACAATACCAACAACAATCCTTTGAAACGTTTTGAGAGGTATTATCAATTTTTTTTCTTTTATTCTTCTCTGTTTTCGCTTAAAAGCTTTTTTCATTCTCTCTTGTTGAGACATTAGGAAAAGTGAAAAAAGGGTATCTCTTGATTTTAATTCTCCAGATGCAACAAATGCATCAAATTTCGTTGGAGTGTGTTTTACTCTCATTTCAATTTATAAATATACTAAATGCTTTCTGTATAATCGATAAAAAATTGCGCTCATTTTTATTTAGATTTAAATAAACACAAGACAACTCAAAACTATTACAACAAATTGATTCAATTGAGAAACCACACGTTGACTGATAATCCGCCTTATTACTGTTATGCTTGCATGTTTATTTTACTGGAAGGATATGCTATGGGAAATATTAATTGTAGAGAACCGTTTATTGAATTAGATATGCCTATTGTACCATGTTTTAGTTATTGTGGGGTTTTTAATTTATTAATAATTAATTTTAGTGTGTTTTTAGATGATTATACAAAGGAAGAACGATAGAGAATATAGTATAAAGAGGGATTGCTTTGATGATTGTGTCAAAGTCGGTAAGTTTTAAATTTAAAAAAAATTATATTCATGTTTAGATCTGCTTCCATATAGACAAATCAAATGCTGCAAAGGAGATTTCTGCAACAGTGCAAAAATAATCACATCAAGTAGGTTCTATATTATATATTTAATGTTCTTTTTTATTTTATAAATACATCATTGTAAATACTGTAAATGAAGCCAATCCACCTTTTCCGGTAATTTCTTCTTTTTTTTATATTCATCATAAAATATCGATGACTGGTAAATATGCTTGGATGAAAGAGAAGCCAACGATCCTAAATATATCAACTATAATTATATAAGATAAATATTGGATACCTCCCAACCAGGCACAATATACAGGTCTTCCAATTTTAAGTCGATGACTTGAAAAGATTAAATTTGGATAAGGATTGTGCAACTTTAACTTTTTCAAAATTACATATTCAAAATTCTTATGTTGACAAAGACCACCAGTGAATAAAATGTTTTTCGATAACGTACATCTCACATGAGAAGGTGTTTTCTTTAAACTTTCGAAAATGATAGAAATTAGAGATGAACTGTTCTCTGCATCTAATAGTTCCAAAAAGCTATTCTCCCTATAACAGGTTATTTTAAAAATAAAATATCATACCTAATGTTATCAGATATTTCTACTTTTACTCCATTTTTCGTAACAAATGTCTAACAAAATATTTATCAATACAAATAAATACATTTTACGTTTAATCTATCCAGGCTTTCATTAGCTGCATCAGATTTATCCATCATGTAGCAGAATTTCACTATATTATAGTAATAATATTATAAATATTAAATATTAAATACGTCGAATATTATTGATGTCATCATCGCTTATTTTCCCATCAATTTCATTTAAAATAAATTGATTAATGGACCTTGTAGCTATCTGTGTGTATGTAAAAGTTTTAAATATGGGGACATGTTCAAAAACTCCTATAACAGTACAATGAGAATATGAACAATCAATTATGAGTGCTGATTTGGAAGCAATTACATAGAAAGATGCAAGTAAACTAGGTATAAAACATATCGATTTTACCTATTTATAAAATTATTTAAAAATAAATTAAAAAACATTAAGAACAGAGAAAAGAATAGATGCCAAATCTTGACGAAACTCTATACTACACAGCATATTCTCAACTATTGACACAGATACTTCATCAGACTTTACATTTAAATAGCTAGAAAGGTATATTACTTTTATAATAAAATAAAACCTTTTAAATAATAAAATTATAAATTCTTTCAACAATGAAAAAGAATGTTGATTATGATTAACCAGTATATCACATAAAGAAATTTCCTAATAAATATTTATTTTTTTCTAAAATTATTAAACCTTTTCTAGAATAAGAGAATAAAATCTACTTGGAATAACGGCGATTGGTTTGGCATTTCCTGCTAATCCACATCTAAGATTATAAATAAAAAAACTCATTTCATTTTACTTTGTATAGGAAAAGCCTAAATCCAAAACTACTTGATTTTTTTGAGAAATAAAATTCATTTTAATAAAAATTATACTTTATTGTTATAAAAATGGCGTTCAGTTTTTACGATGAAGCGATCAAGCATGTGAAAGAAATGAAGGTAACTAACATGTCTAAAAAATATTAAAAAAATGTAGATGTATTGTAAAGATGCCTTTCTATCAACTAACCATGGACAAAAATTGACATATTGTGCTTTTATTAATTTATGTATATCTGAAGATAAGATAGATAAAGAATATTGTGTACGTTTGGATAATAGTGGTTTTAAGGTATTTTAATTACTTGAAGAATTTTTTTAGAATTTTTTCAGATTGTTGGATACGTTCATAATGTAATTGATTTGGAAAACCCTTTAATATCTAAAATTCCAACATTTGAAACAATATATGAGTTACTATCTTACGTGGACCATAATTATTTCAAAACGTTTTCAGATAAAGTAGCGGAAAAACTTGTAAAATTTAATAAAGTGTCTGAATACACTGCTTTTGACGATACATTATGGGACAATCAACAGATTCGCAATTTATAAATGGTATATTGTCGAAATTCGAATTACAGTCGGCGCACAACTAAATTCTGTTTAAAAAATATAAAGGAAAAACACCTTATTTAAATGGTTTTTAGTTTTTGACAAGAGTTTGAGTTGCAGTATATTTCCTAAATTTTCTTCTGAACACAATTTCGTAGTTTCTTCACGATTACAAATGAATTTTTCCATTAAACTCTAAAATAATAAAATAAATTACTGGTTAATTAATACTTCATGTCTTGTCGTCTTCATTGGCTGCATTGGTCGTTTTGATAACATAACAATCTTTTTTATATCCACTCCCACATGATTAAAACACCTTTCTAGAGCAGGAGATACTTGCTTCAAGACGTAATACATGATATTGATGGACTCGTGGTGGTTTAGATAATCCAATGGTTCGCGAACAAGAGATATTAGTTTATCAGTAGATATTCCAGTAACTACTATATAAGGCAATCGCCATGAATTAGATATTAAATCATTGGGATCATTTTTACATCTTTTGTTGGCAATTTCCAGAGAAGGTACACTATATCCCGGTTTATAGCCATTGTAACCTCTAAACTCCTTTGAAAATACAAAAGCTTCTGTCCCAACTCGACAATAATAAATCCTCTTTATTAATTTAGATATATAATTCTCCAGACCAAAAACGTTTTTAGTGTTTTTAAAAAGAAACTCTAAACTTTTTTTCAAAACATTTGCCACTAAAGGACAAGTATCCCTTCTAATAGTTTCTATACCTTTAGCATCGAATATGTCCGGTTTATTTTCATTGTATATCATTCCTGTATATCTTTTCATTGTCAATAATAAACATTTCGAATACACCTTTTCAAATTTCAACTTGATGGGTACTGGAAACAGTTTTGATATAGTAGCTGCCATTTCTAAACCAAGCTGAGTAGCTTGCTTACAAGTTCTATTGGGTAGACTAACAAACACGCTGTCTGTATCTCCATATATAACTTTTGCTTCCCATTGGCCATTGTTCTCAATATAGTGTATGGTTGCTTGGAGGATTTCTCTTCCTTGACTAACGACAGCCTCCGCTACATCCACACATGGCATTCTTCCCGAGTAACTTGCAGCCGTGTAGCCATAAGTAGTGTTTGCCAATAGTTTTAGAGCAAGTTGGGTATTTTCCAGTTGTTTCTTTAATTTACACTTATAATATTTAATACTATCCTTTATCATTATCCTTGTAGATATTAAATTCGTCAACATTTCCGACAACAAACCACGTCTTACATTTCTTTTAACAAAACCTACTCCATTTGGAGCAAAAAACAAATGCTTCGAGTATAATGATAGCTGCTTTCTACTAAATTTGAATGCCCCACTGCCAAAATTAAAATCCATGTTGAGTATTTTTTCAAATTTTCCTATACAAGTTGAGTAACACATGTTAAAGGCAATAATTATGCTAGGGTAAAGACTCTGGAAATCTAAAACAACGACTGGATCAGTATAAAGACCACTTTCAGGTTGAAGTGTGAGAGGTATATGAGATATAGCATTTGACTCTACAATCTGTTGAGGAGAGGGACTGAAACAGATGAAATTGTTTCTTTTGCAGAATCTTAACAGACTTCCTTCGCATTTATACATTGAACCCCTTGCGATCACGTTTTCAAATTCTATTCCAGAGACAGATGCTACCATTGAATATTTCTCAATAATCTTTAGTTTCTTCAATACAGCGATATTAACATGGCACTTGAATTGTAGATATTTAATTATGGTGGACGTATATTTACAACCTTTAAATTTGGAAACTAGTAAACTGTGATTATAAATAGGTATAGTTTTGTTCAAAACATGTGAAATGCAACTCCCCAGACTATAACAATTGAGATTCGTCTCTTTTCTTACATATTGCCATAAATTCAAGATGCAACGGCCATACAGCTTATACTTTTGTTTAGAAATGCTATTTCCTACATAAACCCAATCATCTTGTATTGACCTTGACATCATTTTACAATAATTAATGTTGATAAATACAAGTCTTTGAAAGAGGTAGTACAAAGATTGTTTCTCACATAAATAACTCACGACCATATCCGGATTCATGTCGTTGAATATTTGAATAAAATTGTACATCATGTCCACTTCTGTTTCAAAAACTGTAGCGTGCGGTACATCAATGATTTTACTCGAGCACGATTTATTTATCAGCGACCTAGTACTAAAGGTTTTTAAATCACTAAAATTGGGTATAAAGTAAATACAGATGATTAATATTTCATCCGTTTTATGGTCAGGTAATTTATTATCTTTACGATCTGCTAATAATTCGATGCTAGCAATGGATATAAAATTATATGCTACCTGATCACTGTATTTCTCCAAATGCATCATGTCTGTTGATTCAAAATTTGAATCATTCAAACCATTTACAAAGCTAAATTCCGAATATCTTAACGAATAATTATCCGCTATTTTTATATTTTTTACTTGATTTGAACAAGAGTATTTTGTTGGAGGGTCAGTTTTTGGAGAAATGAAAATCTCATCAATATCTGCATCATTTATTGGCATACTGTGATTCAATCCAACATTCTTTTCACAGCTTTCATTGTAAGAGCTTTCCACTTGCACAATGGTCTGGTCAAACTCGTCTTGTTCGGATTCATAAAAAGAGTTTACTGAATGAGTGTCGTTGGTAATATTAATGGGGGAATAGTTAACTTCTGATATCAAATCCATCAAATAAGATAGATTGCACTCTCCTTCATATGTACTTGGACCTTGTATTACTTTATCGATATTTTCAAGTCTTGACTGGAATTTACAATTAGACAACAAAGTTGAGTCGACGGTTGAATCTCTATCAGCAGTAAACAATACATCTTGTACAGGTTCTGGAAGTGTAACTTTCAATAATGCACGTCTATGTTTCTCAGAGTTCCATAACTGACCGATATAATCAGAATAATCAGTTATTACATCAGATATATCAATATGTATTTCACTTATCATTTTATCATCTTTGCATTTGAATTTCATCCAACACATACCCCCAATGTATTTTTCAACAAGAAATTTTAGTTGATATGGAATGTGAGTTTCAAAAAATCCCACATTTTTAGAAAACATGCAAGAATTTTGTACCGCTTGTCTAATATATAAAACATCCAGAGGATTGATCATACTAATCTTTATAAAGTTTGATTGTTCGTCGTGAAAACCGTAAAAATTTTTGGCCTTAGAATTTGACACGTTAAAAATTGCATTTTTTAATGGCGGTTTTCCATCATCAACTCTTAGGGTGTTTACATTTCTATTCAATGTAAGTTTTATCTCATTCAAAAAAACATCAGAATAAATTCCATACGTTGAATATTTTAAACTTTCAGATTCATCCAGTAACAAGTAACAAAATGGGAAAAAATTGTGAATATAGACAATTTTATTTTCATCTAAAAACGTTAATTAAAATAATATACTTTAAATAAAAAAACATTGTCTATTTTTTCCACACACTCTAATGACTGGAATACGAGCAACATGTGCGTCATCTAAAAATAAAGGACTATCAAATGTTCTGTCCCAATTGGTAATAAAGGGTTCAACAACGAATACGGCTATTTCGGAATTCATAACATGGAATTATATTTATAGTAACAACTAAATGGTTTTAACTTTATCCAAATTGTCATTCTCCAATAAGCCCGACTGGATTTTGCTATTAGAAAATCTTCTGTTGCTTTTCAAATTTAAAGAATTGGTATCTAAATTTGTTATATCATACTTTTTTTTTAAAATTTACATATTTCAACGAGAATTTTCCCGTTTTCTATTCTATCCTTTACAGACTCTGCATCCAAATTTGCAGTGAAAATGTCGATTCCACAGCACGATTGTATTCGCTGTTCAATTTTAAAAACAAAAAATAGACAAATTAAAATGAGGAAAACTGGAAAATAAACATAAAAGCCGCTTGTTATGAATCCGATAACTTCCAAATGTCCCATTATCTAAAAGGGAGTAATATTAAATGTTACGAATATGAAATACATAAGTAAAAGCAGTTTCTACAGCAGAATCCTCTCCTATAATGTGTGCATCGAGATGAACCATGGATAGAAAGTTTAGACATATTGCTGGCATTAATCGACAAAGAATTCTATAAAATGTTGTATTAAAATAATTAAAAATATTTACGCTCCACAAAATAATAGACTGTATGAATCTGTGAGATGATCAGGGGACAAGTAATAGAAATGTAAAAATTTAAAACGAAATACAGGTGTATAAGTACAGTAACACATGTAAGAAAGGAATAATATATAAACAATCTAAAAACGTCATTATAATTATAATTGTTAAAAATAAACCTCAGCAAAAAGATAATAATCTGTCGTATTGTCTTTAAATATAGCAAATAACGAGACAACAGGTTGAGATATAAAAAACGTACATTCTGACCAAACAATCATCAGTGACATCAAGCAGGTTATAATGAAAATTAGCATGTGTACAATTTTACGGAGGTACATGTACCATAGTCCAACTTAAATATTATAATTAACATAATTATTAATAAAAACATACGCATTTTATTTTTTAACGAGGAACTAGCAAGATTAATTTTTACATGCAATCTATGATACTGTGAACCCAATTTGAAAAAAAATTGATATCTTGCTTTTGTTCGAAGATATTCTCTTTTTCTTTTAATCAGTCTTGTGTTGAGGTTAATAAAATTCTAATTAAATGTATAATCATTATTTATAGTTTATAAATACGCTTTCATTAAAAGTGTCGACATCGACCACTTCAACTGTTCTTGACGTCAAAATAGATAATTCTTCTCTGTCCGGTAACTACAAATTAATTAATCTTTTTATATTAAAAAAAAATAAACATTTGTGGATATTATTTCAATATATTTTCTGTTTTCACAATCATGTGACAAAACTCTTTGTATTGCATCAACTTCCTAGATTTTTTTTAAAATTGAAAATATTTTATCACACCGATATAATCTCCTTCATGTTCAATTTTGCTTCTTCAAACTCTTCATTTACTTTACTTATTTCAAAGTATGTATTGTGCAACACGGTATAATAATTGGCGTTATTTATTATCTGTCTGGGAACATTGACCAATCCGTAGCCCAACAAAGGCAACATAAAAAAGAGTCCATAGGTGGTACTCATAGCTGAAGCTAATGCCATCAAGTTTTGAAATTTTATTTGATCCGGGTGTTTCACAGTTAGATATATGAGAAATGCAAAACAGATGAAAAACCCAGAACCATAAAATAACAAATTTGCTTTAATAGAGTACCATATTTTTTTGGATACTTTAAATTCTGCAGAGTAGACATACGACTTCATTGCAGGAAGAAGTATCCACGTCAAGATTTCCATAGACCAATACACAAAACGCCATATTATTATGAGATTTTCATGGCTAATATAATTAAATGGTTTGTCTAGTATTTCGTTTTTTTCTGTAGTAGTGATATTGTATTGGAATTGGCGGTATACTGTCTATAAAAAGTTGTAAAAAAAGTTTTAGTTAAATACATACTTCATTTATATCTACAGGGAGGAGGGCTACAATGAAGAAGGAAAAGTACCATGAGATTACGGTGGATAATGTTACGATAACATGTTGTTTTGAAATGCATCCATAAATATACACCAACAAAAATGTAGCGACAAAAATGAAGACTGCTTCAGAAATAAATAATACAAACGTCATTCGACATATTTTTGTAACTATGATTATTATTAATTGATTTTATAACTTTATTTTCCAACGATAATTAATAAACTAATCTTCGCTTTAGTTTATATTCAATTTACAATTACACGTGCATGAAAATGTTAAATTTATAGTGGACAAATACAAAGAATGAGCAACTACAATTTAAAAACCAAGAATAAATTTTCTTGTTTCAATGATTCAGAACCTTCAGACGTAGAAGGTAAACTTTACAATTTGCGTTTCTAGTTTTGTATGTTATCTATATTTGAGTTATATCTGAACAACGCACATTTTTATTTGCAACTTGTTTCATTTTTCAAAACATTTCAAAATGACTACATTAATTTTTGGTTTAAATATTCAAATTTTATCTACTATTTTTTAGATATCAAAAAAAGTCAGAATTTTATGAGCGAGAATGAATTGTAATTACACTTTATCTTTTTTTTTATTTTTCTATAGTTCAAAGACAGACACGCATGTCAAAAGAGTAAAGAATACCAACAGTTCCAATGATCGATCCGATAAAGGTCGAGGAGGCAGCAAAAGTGTTTTAAAGTCCTTTGACGATAATGTACTTCGTAGAATGAATAGGAAAAATTCAGAGACTATATTGGAAGATATTGAGAGTGTTAAAGAGGACAAAGTGGAAGTTAATATTGACAAGCCTGTGTAATTTAAAATAAAATAATACTTTTTATATATTTTATAGGGTCGTGCAAAAATTTATAAAGTATGACGATTATTTTAATCCCAAGAATGCTGATAGTAAGAAAAAGGTAAATAAATTGCAATAAACATTTTTTATAAAAATTATGCTAGAACAAATCTGTTGATTCTGATGTGGAGGAAATTAGTCCAAGGACTGGTAGATACGGAAGTGAACGAAGGCGCCCTTTTCACAAAGCAAACAATGCTGTTAAAAAGACGGTTTCGATAAATACAGATGATTTTAATGAATTTCCTTCTCTACCAAAATAATATATTTATTTCTGTAACATCTATGTACTTAAAATAGAGTATATTATTTATATTAAATTTTATAATGTGCTGTTTTGTTCTGATGAGCTTTTTACTGTTGGGTCTCTGTTGTGTAGCATGTTTTCTATATTTGCCAAATTTACATCATATGGGGCACCATTTCTCTAAACATGTTTTCAGAATTAAAAAAAAACAAACCTTTAATATCAACTTCATAATTCCGCGACATAATTCATTTGCTTTTTCATTTAATTTTAGATAATTGGCTTGGAATACCACCATGTTGTATAAGAAATGTATCCCCTCCTCGTTAAAGGGGTTATCTAAGTGTATATTTAAAAAATATTAATTTCCTACATACCACTTAGATTCAAGTATAACAAAGATCGATTTCCTATAAGATACGGGTGTCCCTTAACCTTGTATTCTATGTGGTCTAATAAAGCATTTGTTGGTTCCTGTATTTCAGAAATCTAAAAATTACATGTTCAAGTTTACTTGTTCCTATTTTATTACAATTTCTGATTCAACCGTTATTTTTTTCAGTGGAGACATGTTTTTGTTTTTGTCTCTTTTATTTTTATCTATTGCTGCCCCCTTTTGTCTTTTATCTTGTTTAGTTTTTCTCCCATCTTCTTCTTTATTTTCTTTACTTTTAATAGTTTCCTATGTCAATTTGTATAAAATTTATATTTATATATTTGTACTCTTTTTTTCGTAGATCGTGATTTTGTATTTTGGCTGTACAAACTTTTTTCACTAGTTGGTCGATCAGTAGTAGACATGTTTGAAGATGTCTAAAATTAAAATTAAAAGTTAATTTTAAAATTATAAAACAATACAATATTATCTTCTTTTATTGATAAAATGATACGTCTTCTATCGACAATTTCTTCATGTGTCATTTCAAACGTCATTAGACTCTATAAAACGTAAAAATATTATTTATTTATTCTATTACTTGTGATATTGCTTTTACTCCTTGATTTGATATGTAATTATTAGATATAGTTAGAGCAATTAAAGATCTATTTATTCGTAGAGCCTAAAAGGTAATAATTTTAAAGAATGCAATATATATACATTTGCAACGTGTATTGCACCTTCATCTCTCAGATAATTATCATTGAGAAACAATTGCAACAGTTTCTGATTCCCTTTTAAAGCAAGACCAAATTTTTCAATTCCGGGTGCATCTATTTTATTAAAACGGAGTGATAACGTTGTTAAATTGATAGAATCGTTTAATAAAAGATGCCACGGTTGAGATTCAATGTAATTTGCTTCAATGGACAAGTTTCTCAGTTTAGAACAATTCTGCAAGCTTTCAGAAAAGGATTGGAAAGTGTCATTGTTGAAACCCACCTTGTGAAAACTAAAATGATAATGCTTATTTTATTTACATAATTATTACTTAATTGACTTTAAATTTTCTATTGCAGATATACTTTTGGATAAACAATCTACGTAAAAACTATCCAGTAACCATCCTTTGATATTAATTTCATTAGCAGTTTCATATTTATCGTACACTTCATTATGCACAATAATTTTTGGTTTTACATACAAAACATTTTTTACCATGTTAAATGTCTTTGGAGTATTTTCAACTTTCACATCCATTTCTCCATCTGTGATGTGAATAGCTGTAGTGTTTTCAGATGTTTTTTCTGAAATTTGGTTTTTTCTATCTGATTTTGTGGTTCTTGTCTTGATGGATTCATCTGTATTTGGAGTACTATTTGTGGCACCATTTAAAACAGGCTTTTGTCTTATTTGAGGGACATATACATTTTCTCCAAATTGACATAGCTTTGGGAAATCCACAGATATATTTCCGGTACAGATGTATAGCTCTATAAATATTAAAATAAATATCTAAAACATTTACCTGGTAAGTCTTCATTTTCGTCATCCATGGCTTGATTATATGCCGTATTTTGGTTGTTTCCAGACCCACTTGTTTTGTCCGTCTTCTTGGCCATTTTCTTTTTAGACAAACTACTACTTTAAAAAATGTTTTATTTTTATGATATAATAATGTACGTAACAACCGTAATTGTTTGTTTGTAATTATAGTTCTCATAGATCTTACCTTTTTTTATGCAACATTTTGACGGTTAAAATTAATTAAAATGAAAATTTATGTACATTGTACAATATTAATATTAATATCTATATATTTATATTTTCGTTTGGATTAGCATAATCTTCTTTACCTCTTGGAGCAGATTTTCCGGGTGAAAAACTTGCACGATTAGGTGAGAGTTTATTCAAAGATTGCTGTGATTTAGATATAACGTCATCCGCTTTGTTTAATATTTCACATATTTGAGACTGGGTATTTTTAGAAAGTGTACCAATTTCATCATCCAAATCTATTTGCATGCTGGAAATTTCAGTTTTATATTTTAGCCATTCTGAATATTGTTCAAGCGAGAATATCTTATCCGTTTTATCAGCAAATTTGTCAGATTTATCACAATCTGATTTTAAGGCATTTTTTTCCGCACGAATTGGAATCATTATTTCTTGCATCGATGGTATTTGACACACATTATAAAGTTTGTTGGCTATTCGTAAATCCTCCAACTAAAATATAAATGAAAATTAAACACAAAAAAGTATTAAATTTTACACAAACGTTGTATTTGAGACATATTCGATCTGTAGAGTCGAGATTGTCCATTTTATGTTTGATAAAATATTTTATAGTTATAGCATTGAAGCTGTACAAATTTGATAAGGTTGATCCATAATTCTCACTTTTCGAATCCTTCAGAGCGAACGATTCATGATCCTTCATTTATATTTTAAAAAATTCTGAATCTCCTACAGCTACAAAAAAAATCAATAAAGTGTTTCTAGATTCTATAGTATTTTATTTGTAAGCATTGCAATGTCATTGCTATATGTTTTACTTTTTTTTTGCTTTATAGCATCAATAAAAGCACCTCGAGCAGAATGGGTCTTCAAGACATATGTTGATAATAAAAATTAATAAAATTTAAACTTTTTATAGCTTGACCACGACAATGAAAATTCTGAAACTATAGATATAAAATATTTATACACATTGGACTACACCAAAGACAATAACTCAGACTGCTTATTTTTTTATCCTGGAAATGAAGGACGAATAGAGCTATTTTGGGATAATACTGAGATATTGTTCGACTGGGCAAAACAATTCAACTGTATTGTTCTTTTTGCAGAACATAGATATTATGGAGCATCGTTTCCACAAGATAAGGTCGTTAATAAAAAAATATAATTATATAGATTGTAGGAATCAAAAATGGAATTTTTCCGCGTATCTCAGACGTTGCAAGATTTCAAAAGACTCGTTATGTGGGTTCAGCAAACTGGACTCGAACATGTTCAATTGAGCAAAACGGCAAAAGTGATCGCTTTTGGAGGATCTTATGGTGGAATGTTGGCTGCTTATTTGCGGGTGAAATACCCACCATTTTTCCACGCAGCTTTGGCTTCTTCTGCCCCAATTGAGCTTTTAAACAACGTAAAGAAAGGGACAGAATTTTTCAGATTAATACACAATGTTTTTGAAGCAGCTAAAACCAATTGTAGTAGTGCTGTTAAAAATTCTTGGATTTTAATAAATGAGTGGATAAAGAATGGTTATAAATATAATGTAAAGAAATGTTTACAAATATTTAATTAGAAAATGCCGAGAAAGTAAAAAAGTTGTTAAATTTCTGCTCAGTACCAGCTAAGAAGGAAATTGAACAATATTTTCTTGACATGTTTGAAAACATGGCCATGGCAAACTATGATAAAAGCGCTAATTTTTTAGGAAAGTATCCTCCCTACCCTGTCAAGGTATAAAATTTAATACATTTTTATATAAGTCAACATTTTAGGCTTTTTGTGAAAAATTAGTGGTTGACGGTAATTTTTAACAATTTTTTTATAATTTAAAATAGGAAAATACAACATGACTACGTTTGGCGATGCTTTCAAACTAGTAAATACATTACGAAATAACACAGATTGTTTAACTATTGTCGATCCCAACCCGCCTCTAAATGATTATTTGTGGGATTATCAAGAATGTGTAGAAATGGCCATGCCCATCAGTATCCCCAAAGGATTAATGTTTCCAGAAATGAATTTTGATTGGAATGAATTCAACAAGATGTGCCAGAAAAAGAAGAATTCTACACAACTCTACGATATGGCTTATTCCAACAGCGAATATGGCGTGAGTATTTTAAAAGATTCCAGAAATATTCTTTTTTCTAACGGTGATAACGATCCTTGGAATACTGGAGCCGTACAAAAGGAAAACAGCGTAAACAATATACATCTTTTGATACCGGGTGGTGCACACCACGCTGATTTCAGAATATCATCAGATGAACATGTTTTAAAGGCACAGGATCAAGAAGTTAAGTGGTTGCAAATGATAATGAATTTATAAAATAATTTTTTTATATTACAATTCTACTTGTTTGATTCAATACATTTATGGGGCGAATCCACGTCAAAAAAACAAATTTTTTCTAAATTTGAAAGTCGACCATCTTCGATTTTGTTGATATATACATCAAAAGAAACAAAAAACAATTTTTTGCATCGATGTTTTCTATTATTAATATAATCTATTTTTAAAATTTCAGCCAATTCTAGCATAAAATTAAAAATTATGGGTTTTTGGCCAATTAAGTATTTTGACCAAGACGTTTTGTGCTACACACCTTGGGATTATGAATTGTAGTGATTTTGGATTCAAGATTATTTCCATTACATACAATATTCCCATAAAACCTGTTTGTGTCCAACAGACATTCATATGTTTTGTAAATTTGAAAATGTTTCAACAGTTAGTTTTTTAATTTTATAATCTTTATCAATCTCTCCAATATCTCTCCATTATAATATTTTGATCATAAAACTGTTTCTGCAAACAAAATAAACTAAAAACTGATCTGGATTGTACCCTTTTTTGTAATTACAGCACTACAACTTTTTTATCTAAATACGTTAATTTTATTCTTCAACCACTCCAACACATTGTATCAACCCCTTTCCATAATATACTCGAAAATTCACTTTGGTCCAACAACTTGTAACATATACCCTTCCCACACACGTATAATATTGCAGACTGAGAACTTTTGTTGGAAGAAATGAAACGTGCGCCAAAAAAACATTTACCGTATTCCTTTAACTTTTGACAAAAATTAATAAAATCCAATTATATCTCATCCCTATTGCAAATCTGATTGAGCAGTGCTTTTTTAATTGATGCCTCGTATATTTTGTTACACAACTGATTGTCATCTGTAAAGTCCTTCGGCAATATTTTTAAACTAGGAAGAGTTTCAAGAGTAGGAATTTCGTATTTTAAATTGTATCGAATTAAACATGTAATGAGATATACCACTTGGTTAAAATCAAGAGTAGTGGTTATCGAGAAACAATTTCAACAGTTGCAAAAACATAAGGTGTCGAGACACCAAATCTAATGACCCTAAATCATCACATGGGAAATGTAAAACGCGAAAATGGACAATTTTTGTTTTAGATTTCTTTAGCTGACCCCATATTCGTTTATTAGAATCCAACCATTCTATACTACCAGATTTGTGCATGTATACAAGTCCAAAGTAATCCTTACTTTTTAACTCTATTATCGTTGCAACATGAGACATAAATTCTGTAATTGTGGTATTTTTCGATGATATGTAATACATCATGTAAGTGTCGTCTATAAACGTCAAATTCACTCTTTTCGATGAATTTCCTTGTTTGTAATTTTTTACATAAAAAAAATTAAATATATTACAAGAGTATTTTATTTATAAGTTGTCAGCAGTTTTATTACTGACAGCATTACAATAGTTTATTATATCGGGTATTTTGGTACAATTTCTTAGGTGTAGTAAAAATAAATATTAAAATTTGAAGCGCCGATCTAAAACTTGATTTTACAAAAAAAAGGCATAATATAATAATGAATATTGGTTGAATGTATCCCGGTAGAAAATCTATCAACTTGAAAATTTCTGTTAAAAAGTGCTTGGTAGGAAAGTAGATTGTTCTCCAGCACATTGATAAAAGTACCATAATTGGATTAATTTCCAAAAAGGAGTTGATGTGCACGGCATAAAAATATTCTTGGCATTTATTTTTATAATTGAAAGAAAACAATTCCATCAATATTCTGTATATCATCAAGTGGTTCTGACAGTCATTCTATAAAATAATTTAATCGATTCTTGAAAGTTTAATTTTTTAAAATAATACCTGAACGTATATTGATATTTTTTCGGCCTGTAAAAACGAGTAAAACCTCCAGTATTCGATAAAATAACATATAGTGATTACTGCTACAACAATGTAAAGCATATAACGGGAGTATAACCTTTTTTGTAATATTTTTGAATAAGCTCCATTCACTGCTAGTACAGCCTTGTTTAGTTTTGTGAGTTTTTTAACTTGCCGGTTCATGTTTAAAAGTTTATTTAAATATTATCGTCATGTCATTGAAAATAATCGTTCATGCCATGAACTTCATGGTTATATATTATAATTACATATTATTTTTTATAAATCATGTTTTATTGTTTTGTTATTTCCATACACATTCCTTTCTACTAGAAACTATATTATAATTATAATATAACAATATTGTTTAATTTATTTAATCTATTTTACTAAAAAATTAATTTAAAAAATGTTTTTTACCGGTGTGAAGTTTATTTATTGTTATGTCATTCTAATGGCATTGTTTAAAAATTTTGTGTACCGTGTTGTCTGGTATGTTTTTATATATCTTTTTATGGATTTAAAATAACAATGAAAAAATTTTTAATTTATTTTATTTCAATTCTATATTTTATAACAAATGGAAAAGCTCCATGTATATTAGAAAATTGTGTTGATTGTATATCTGCCAGTATAAAATGTAAAATCTGCAAACCTGGTTATTATATGAATGTCGAAACAGAAAAATGCAAACGTGACGTTTAGTTAATAAATATATTAATCATTACTTAGCTTGTTTTAATGGATGTGAAATTTGCATTAATAATTATACGTGTGATAAATGTAATCATGGGATGTTTTTGTCAGATAGGAGTACATGTGATTGTATGAATTGAATTTTAGAAATATAGTTATGTAATGACTTTTTAGTATGTTCGATAAATTGTGACCATTGCAACATACAACATACGTGTTCTAGATGTAAAGGTGGGTTTTACCCTTTTGACAGTGCAGCAATATGCATAGGTAAGTATTAATTATAAAAATCATTAACTACTAAATAGCGTGCCCACCGTTTTGTATAAAATGCAAGGACCCTTACAATTGCATAAACTGTATAAAAGAAGCAGTCAATGTTAATGGAATATGTATTCCATGTCCAAATAACTGTGATTCTTGTGTCGACCCCAAGATGTGCCTATCTTGTAAAACTCAATATCAGTGGGATGTATCTAAATCAAAATGTGTAGAATGTGATGTAAACTGTGTTTATGGTGAGTGTAACTCTACAGCTGGTTGTTTAAAGTGCATCGAAGGCTACAATTTACACAATGACAAGTGTACAAGTAATGCTTCCAACATTATATTTTATATTAAATTCAGATTAGAATGTATCTCGCTTGATATTAACAACTGCAATGCGTGTATGACGTCCAACTTTGGGCATTTTTGGAAAAATGACATTTGCATGAGTAGTATCTATTTTATAAAATTAAAATTATATTAAGGATGCATGGAAAATTGTATGCAATGCACTTCCAATTCTGAATGCGGCGGTCCTGTAGATTATTGCAATAAAGGGTATGCATTCGATACGGTTACTTCAGTTTGTAGAGGTATTTCTGTACTTATAAATAAAAAAGTATAATTGTTTAGAATGTGCCTGGTTTAAAAATGATAAAACCGGAATAGAGATCAACTCTTACAGCTGTCGAAAATGTAAGGGATTTTATTTTGAAAACAATCAATGCTACGGTAAGTAATATTTATACATTTTAATTAAACTACTTTTAGATTGCTCATTTATAAGTTTGTACGATACTTTAGAGAAATGCACAAGATGTGTTGATGAAAAAGAAGGATATGATGCTCCAGGGTTTTGGTTGATGTCGTCTTCTTGTGTTGGTAGGCAATTATCAATGTAATTTATATTTTTTTAAAAGAGGTAAATTGCGAACATTACAAAAATGAAGAATATTTGACCGCGATAAACACTTTCACAGAATGTACTTTTTGTGTTGGATATTATTTTGATGTCGCATCAATTTCTTGCAAATGTAATAAATTAAATTATAAATAACTGACTATTTTCAATCAGCCATCCCCAATACTCTATCGTGCAATTATTATGACTTGGATGTGGAATCTTTACCTCTTAGTACATGTATGGCATGTGAAAATAGAGTTTATATGCCTTTGGCAAATGATGTATGTTCTAGAGTTACGGGTGAGTTTTATATGATAAACTTTTCAATTTATCCTAGATTGTAAAAGTACAATCTGGACTATCGATTCTTCTAAACATTGTGGTCATTATTGGAATGTCGATACTTTATCTTGCATACGTAAGTGATATAATAACTGCCCTGTCATTTTATTTATAGCTGTAAATTGTGATGATTTGGAACATATATCTTCAGAAGCTCAGTGTATAGGATGCAATAATAGATATTGGGATGAGTATTGGAGAAGGTGCAAATGTAATTATTTGTTGAAAAAATAAAATTTTGGATAGATATCGACTGTTACAACTCGAACAAATTATTATACTACACATCTGACCAAAATGTCTGCTATGGATGCAGAAGAATGGGCTATTATTGGAGTACAATCCAAGGAAAATGCTTGAACATGAACGATTACAATGCAAATTGTCACACTTTACAAACGAATGAAAATATATGTAAGGCATGTGAAGGTTTTAGATGGTTAACTAATGCATGTGTTCAAGGTAATAATGTTCATTTAAAAAATATATTTTATATTTAGTTTTATGCGATCAATCTACACAAATATACAACGATGTAATTTATAATTTATGTATAATATATTTTTGTATCAGATACACCGATGTAACAACTGTTATGGGAAGTTTCTCAACACTGGGACGAATCATTTAACTAGTAATTATAACATTTAACATTATAATTTTTCCTTACTTAGGCGTACCGTGTACTTTTGGAGGTACATATATCACCGATTCTTGCTACGGGTTAGTGGAATCACCTACATTGAGTTATAACAAATATTAAAATATAATAATAACAAATTATTTAGGTCTCTTTGGACGAGATAATCACTATTTTCTGCCAAATTGTTTGAAAACACACATCACTTCAAGAATATATGCCGAGTACAATTGGGATGGTACAAAGTGTGTACCACAAACAGAAATTTGTAACGTATATCTTAAAAAGAATTACTGCAATTGTGTGTCAAGGATTTTTATACAAGCAGCCGTTTGTTTCAGTAAAAATCATTTTTAATATAATAGATAATATTTTCAGATATGGAGTGTAAATTAAGCTCACTTAACAAAATAAAAAATTTGGCCATGAGAGAAACGGCAACTGCTTTATGTACTGTTTTGAAAAAAGAACTATATTATGATGGTGCAAATACTATAGCTAAAGGTATATAAAAATGTTTAACTTGATGAATAATATTATTTAGTTTCTTCGTGTGTTGGATATACGGCAATAGTTAATCAACTAGAATGTGAATCTTGTGCACAAAGATATTGGGACATGTCGGTTTCAACAACCAACAAATGTAAACCTACAATATGCCATGCTCAAGTTTTAGATGATTTCCACAAATGTACCGGTTGTGGTAAATTATTCAAAACAACGTCCAACACATGCTTTAGTATACTATTTAAGTACTGTTACGTTTAATTTTATACATAGAATGCCCAATAAATAGCCTATCTTGTTCAGTTTCGGGTGCGATATGTAGAGAAAACTATATATGGGATACTTCCACTTGGACGTGCATACGTAATTGATAATTATAATTATTGCTAAACATTTTAATAGTGGCCGATTGTGCTTCAACAAATAAGAACCAAATAACTTGCAACGCTTGTACCTCTCATATATATATAAACTCTGCTTGTCACAGTACTCGGTATAATAATTAAACTTAACATTTTTAGAATGTCCTTTGAATTGTTTATCCTGTACGTCGACGATATCCTGCAATGTTTGCAAGCAGAATTACATTTGGTCTCCTCGATATATCATGTGCATCGGTAAAATAATTTAATCATTTTAACAACGTTTTCAGAGTGCAGATATATAACTAGTGATAAATGTTTACAATGTTCCAATTCTGTTAGTATTTTTTATCACGACAGGACAAATCAAATATGTTCAACATGTTCTTCTCAGATTTTAATCAACATACATTCAAAACAAGAATGTTTGAAATGCGGTCGGGAAATAAGTTCGCGTGGGGTTCTCTGGGACGATTTAATCAATTCATGCAATGGTGAATTTTAACTAAAATTAATATATTTTATATTAGAATGTATTCCTTATTGTGAGAAGTGTGATTCAATAAATACATGCAACTCTTGTACACTAACTAGATATGTCAAGGTTAAGGAAGGAGTGTATTTTTGTGACAGTAATTCAAAAAAACTTGATATATAAATTTTTTAAATGTAGAATGTATTGACAACTGTGATATTTGTGATGAAAATCAATCATGTAATAAGTGCACCGACGGGTTTTGGTATTATTCATACAGTGGTGTTTCTAAATGTAAAGGTGAGTGATTATATTATATTTAAAAAAAAAACGACAATCTAGCCTGTATGAGTAACTGTTTAAAGTGCAGTAAAGATGTACAGTGCGATGTGTGCAAGGCTAACATGTATTACCACCCTACGAACGGAAATTGCATACGTATTAATGAATGTTGTAATAAATAATATTAATTAGCTTGTATACAGTATTGTGCAAAGTGCGATCGATTGAACCAGTGTCTAAAATGTGAACCCGGCCATTATTTAAACACTAAAATTTCTCCTTTAATGTGTGATGGTATCTATTTTTATTCATACATGTAATTATTTTA
This sequence comes from Coelogynopora nodosa, assembly GCA_034780555.1. Classification (NCBI taxonomy): domain Eukaryota; kingdom Metazoa; phylum Platyhelminthes; order Proseriata; family Coelogynoporidae; genus Coelogynopora; species Coelogynopora nodosa. The sequence continues at coordinate 3,553 of JAUZND010011676.1, read as the reverse complement.
GAATGTTCCATTTTTTGTAGCGAATGTGAATCAATTGATAGATGCTATAAATGCTTCAAGGGCTATTGTCTCAACCAAAATGGACTTTGTAGCGGTAAATCTGGGTTATAAAAAACTTATATTTTTATAGTTTCCACTGGTCAAAATTGTAAGACTTGTATAATAAATAAAGAAATGTCGGAATTGTCTATAAGATGTGTGACGTGTGATGAAAACTATATGTTGAATATATGTAGAAGTAAAAAATATATTATACACGTTATTTAAGAACTATTTAGCATGTCCAATCGAATGTAAAAAATGTGACAGTCTAAATAAGTGTACAGAATGCGAATTTACGTATTTTTTGAAAGAAGGGAAATGTGAAAGTAATAATTAAATAATATTTATAAAAAATGTCATAGAATGCACAACAGACTGTGGAGATTGTACGTCAATCAAAGATTGTACTAAATGTCGGGAACCGCGAATGCACTATGATGAAATAGCCAATCAATGTGCAAGTAATTGATTTATATTCTAAATACTTTTCGTTTAGTATGTGATCTCAATTGTGCCGTATGTAGAAATATTTTTTTCTGTCTAGTTTGCAATGAAAGCTTTTATTTAAACAAAGGAAAATGTCACGGTAAAATTAAATATAAAAAATTATAATATAATTAGCGTGTCCCAAACAGTGCCTGTTTTGCAGTTCATCAACTACCTGTGATAGTTGTAAACTGGCGAATATGATATATGTTCCGAGTATACAAAAATGTGTTGGTAATAATTATAATTATTTACACAAAAAATAAATTATTCAAGTTTGCTCAAAAAACTGTGATAAATGTAAATCTACAAGTGAGTGCAGTGTGTGTAGTACAGATTCTTACGAAGATACCACGCAAACTCCGACTACATGCACCAGTATTAAAATGTTTATTTTATTTAAAAAGTACCTAAATTAGCATGTTCCAGCAAAATTACCTATTGCAAAAAATGCTCCAAATCTTGGAATGGCTCTATAAAATGCGATGAGTGTAATGCTGGATATACTCAAAATAAAGAAAATTCTAAATGCATACGTATTAATTTTATTAAAAAAAATTATTATTATATAGTGTGTGATACTGGATGCAAAACGTGCGAATACGAGAATAAAATGTGTAGAAAATGTGCAAGTAACTATTTTTTGACGGTGAATAAACAAGTTTGCGCCAAAAAGAGATGTTATGAATGTAATGGTAAAACCCAGGATTGCAAAGAGGGTGTACTAGATGGAAATTTGAGAGGATGTGCTGGGGATTGTGTGGTAATTGAAAATAATGGTTCATTTTTAAATTATTGTAGTCGTATAAAGTTAAAGGAAATTTAACCGATCTAATATGTCGTCAATACTTTTGCCATAGTGTCAATCTTAATGCTTGGTACTGTTATGATGACGCGACAACGGGGAATGAGGTTTTTTAATTAAAAAAATATTTATTTCTCTTAGAAATGTGAACGATGCTGTAAGACAGACAAATGCAACTTATTGGTCAGTATTAGTGCAACCGTTACTTATTGTTTTGTGTTAATAATATTGTTATTGTTAATTCAATAAATTCTACTAGCTTTAGTAACGTAAAATATTCAGGTTGGCTTTATATAGATACCATAAATAAACCTTAAAGAAAAGTAAATTATGGGATGTGGCGTGTCGTCTTTGAACGACGTACACGAAACTACGAGTGTAAAAGCAGAATCACAAGACTCTTGTTTTGTTGAACCTTCTAAATACACCGTGGTATGTTAAATAATAATGATTTAAATTAAAATTAAATTTTTATATAGAAATTGGAACCTCTAGAAGCTGCTCCTCCACGATTAACAAAAGAGGAATTGATGAAAAGTCAAGAAAAGGAAGATAAAAAATTAAAAGTTTATACATTTTATTTAAACTATTCAATTAGTTATTTTAGAAAAAGAGGAGAAAATCGAAAAATAAGAAAAGCCACTGTATTACACTTTGAAAAAATCAGTCGGAAAATGTAATTAAATAAACATCATGACACAAATTCATTAATCTTTATATGAAAATAGCCTATTAAAAAAATTAATACTACTTTAAGTAAATTACATGCTGGTGGGGTTGTCACATTGTAGTTAATTTCTGCCTGTGCTCCAAGAGTGTATAAAATCCCAGTAAGAACATTTATCGTAAAAGTAGCAATTTGGACTATTCCATTTTTATACTGATTTCCATCAGATATATTACGAAACGATAAAAAGGAATGATCGTAAATAATATAAGTATCCTAAAAAGTAACGATAACACTAGTCAACAATTAAAATAAAAAAATTGTGAAACTATTTTAGTTAATTTTAAAGATCTATTTTCAAAGTTGTGTACCCTTTAAAATATCATCATCAACTTTATAATTAGCATAATAAATATATATTTTTTGTTTTTAAAAAATTTTTTTTTAAATCTATGATTCAAATATAACGTAGAATTCAACCATATACATGATTTTTATAAAATTCCGGAGATTTAAAATATGTATACTAGATTTGGAAGAATATAAAAAAAATACACTTACGTTCAATATGTCGGAAATAATCGAAGATCATCTTTTAAATGCACATTTTTTTTAATAAAATTGTTATCAAAAAATAATAAATATAATTATTTAAATAAATTTAACTGCTGTCACAGCCACAAGTACTCACATATCATTTTAAATTTCTTACATTATTATGATATTTTTTTTTTTTAAATTGAAATGGAAATGTTCGCCTTTTTCATCTTTGTACAGTGTAGACGTATAAATTTTGAAGTTAACATAATTAACATAATGTTAAAAAAGAATTTTATTAAAATTAATTCAACCTTAAAGTTTAAATTAAATGAGTAATAACGTCTTAAATTTATAAATACTATAGTATAATATATAGTATTTATAAATATAGTATATATGATCGGAATCAGATTTTAATTCTCAACAAAGTTCAGGTATTTTCATATATATATGATATAACTATTTTTCATTGTTGACTAGTGTAATTTTTATTTGTTTTCATACTTTATCAGTTTGACTTTTTTTCAAATTTACACCAGATGCATACAAATCGTGCCACATTTCTTCGCTTAAAAAATTCATGACTTGATCAGCACATGTAAAAATAGGAATAGTTTCATACTCTTGTAATATTTTTTTGCAAACATGTTTACCTACTTGATGACCAAACTTTTGTAAATTCAATTGGTATACTTTATCCGACTATTATAATAAAATTATTTATTAAATTTCTGTTAAACTGATTTAAGCTTTTTTGTAGTGTTGTAAATATAAACTTGAGTCAAAAATATATCAACTAATCCGTTTGCAAATGACATGATGTAAATATATTTTTGCAAATAACTTTATTAGTTTATTCCACCAATCATACACTTAATTTGTAATAATAACTATGCGGCAGCTGTAAACAATATATCTAAGCGTTGTTATTATTTAATATACGAAAATGCAACAACAAACCGGTAAGTTTTAAATAATTTTATATAATAAATTTTATATTTAGGAAAAATTCG